>JABCRI010000271.1:0-40454 GCA_015143295.1 Tetracentron sinense | reverse complement strand
GAGTACACATATTTTGTATAATACTATGGTTTCACCTCAATAATGTGAACACAATGGTTACTAAAAACCAAAAACTTAAACATCCCGCCTATGTGCCAGTGAGGGGTGTGGCCTCTCTGTTGAGGGAGATCTGGATCCAATCCCGCCTAGTGGACGAGGTCAGAAGAGCTCCAATAATATCCCAAAGATAACCATATCATTGTGTGAACCACTAATTGTAGTAAATATATCCTTAAAAAACCATACTCTAAATCTAAATTAAACATAAATATAGGATAAAGCTTAGGAGAGGCACGGGAAATCCAATGCTCTTAGAGCGAGCGTGTAGGTGGTCAGCCCTAAGGGTCACAGAAGCTTTATCCTAATATAAACCGAAAATTTGGTGTCCTTAAATACGGCACAAGAGTAGCCCACATTAATTTATAGAGCACGCAGCAGCAAAGGTGGGGAAAAAGTGGAACCCTAACCCTAATGGGCATAATCGTCAAAAAAAGGAGCACGCATCGAAAAATCCAGTTCCTTATAAAGCTAGTGGGGTTCGCAGTGTTGAAATCGCATAGCAGAAACCATAGTCGTTCAAGGCCTTTTAATTCAAGTTTCTGCAGCAATCCGATGAAGTCGCAGAAAAACCCTAAGAGCCTCATCTCTCTCTCTCTATTCTATGTATTGCAGAGATGTGTTGCCATTAGGGTAAGAAAAACAGGTGATGAGATTGGATTAAATTTCTACGACGGTCATATGAGACACTTACTAGTGTTATATGATGCAATGATCCCGTTTTTCTGATGGTTTTCTTCTGCTATAGTTCTCATATATTATTATTATTATATATATATAGTTATAATATATATATAATTTTTGTATATCTGATGATGCGAGCGCGCAGGGTATGATAAAAAGCAAAAAAACGTTTATTATTTGATTGACTGGAAAAAAAAACCTCCTACTCATGCAATGCTCGCTCAAATTCGGATCTTAGACCTGCCAATTAGGCTAAACCTGTTTAGGTTTTCGTCGATCCTTGAAGATCTTCGACTTATCAGTGTAGATCATTCTTTGCACTTTTTTTAAAAATTAAACTCGTTATGCCCACCTTGCAATTTTCTTTTCTTTTTTACAAATCTTTATTATTTTACTAGGGCACCAAACCATTGTTGACAGCACCCAATCTTGTTTCAACCCGACTACTGCGCACCTAATCCAATCTCAATTGGTTTGAATGTAGTTTTTAGTAATTTGATTTTGATTTAATTTGGGTGGTAAGTTAGTAAGGAAATAGTTAATGATCCCAAAAACAAAAAAAATTTAATATTGTCCATAGACGAATCTTTGTCCAAAGTAGTTCCATACAAGAATGGTTTAGTTCCTTTACAGTATAAACATGGCAAAGATTTGCTCTGGGCTGGCCAACGGGATGTTTTGTGCGGGCGCTAACAATCTACCGCACCTCTACCCTGTCGTACCAAACCAATTTTTACTCAAAAGAGCAATCTGATCTCACATGCCTGCGACTCAACCCCTATGAACTCGGGCGTTTTTTTAAAAACCTTGGGTTAAAATCTTTTTTATTATTTTTCTAAAAAGTAGGGTAGATGTGAACGCAACTAGGTTGATGATCGAATATAATCACAGGTAAATGGGTTAGAAGGGCGGTGGCAAAAGCAAATGGGAGCCGGAGACGGCACCTCCTCGCTCACGACTGAGGTTGGTGATATTTGCCCTTATCAAAATCCTTCTCGCCCAATCCCGTGTTAAGGAACAAAAGAGGGTGGGTTGTGGTGTGTTTGGGTTAGGTCAGTTGGTATTTCATATGTTAAAGTAATATAAGGTTAATGTAACGGTAATTAAAAGGTTTAAATAGAATTTAAAGTATAAAATGGTTGGGTAGAACATTCAGTCTTCCTCAAACCATTAAAACCACACCCCCATTAGTACCAATGGTAGATGTATAATCTGGTTTACAAGCTTATAACCAAAGTAATAGCTCTCTTTTTGTGATTGCCGGAATGCACTTCTGTAGTTAGGCTCTCTTTATTAAGCTCCAAAGCGCTCTCAACCATATCGCTAAAAGCTTCCATCTTTTTACTCTAAAATAAAGTGTTAAGATTTTTTTTAGGTAGCCTCTCTTCTACTTGCAATTCCAACCCCAACTTCAGATTGCTCCTCATTTTTATTAAAATACTAATTTTTTGAATGAGATGAATCAATGAGTTGTTTGATTTCAAACACTTTAAAAAAAATAATAATAATAAAAAAATAAAATATTATATTACGGAAGGTAAAAAACGCTTGGCACATAGCCGAGGTAAAATTCTTTGCAAAATGCATGGGAATTTAGGGAATCGGGAGCAAGTTTTTTTGAAAAAACTATTAGTTTGCATAGGAACCTTCTTTTTCTACTTGCAACTTCAACTAATGCCCTAAAATCAAATTTAATGGCAAACTAGTTAGCTTTTTCCAAAAAAAAACTTGATTCAAAAGCACACCCTAAATCTGAATGATTTTGTTAGAGGATTTTGCATCGATAATGATGCCGAATATTTTCTTACGCCATATGGTCTTGACTATATGTGTTTTAATTTTTAAAAAGCTCTGAATCTGACAATCATAAAATGTCATCATCATTAAAAAAAAAAGTATTTATAAAAATACGGAAGAAATAGGAGTTTGGGTTGTGGAGTTGAACTAATAAAAAAAGAGGGTTTTTAAAAGATCTACACTTTATGTTAGAATTAAAAAAAAGGAAACTTTAGAGCTAGGGGTGGAGATGCTCTATCATCCTCATAAGATTGTGTATATTCTGCGTACAGAGAATTTGTGTTTCGTGCATAAGAGTGCGCAATAGTATGACTAAGTCTGGCAAGTTGTAGGCCAAAAGCTAGTTTCTTAGAGGTTTAAGGTGAGAGCTTATGGTCTACTAGTGCTTTGGGAGGCTAGGGCTCAAACCCTTGTGCGGTGCGGGCTGCTCTTGCATGTTTGTGGGTCTTGACTAGGCCCCGCCTGTTGAACAAGAGGTTTTTGTGACCAAATTTGACCGGACACCCTCTAATTGTAAGTCCATTATCACACGGCATGTGGTCCCGTCTTCAAAGCTGGGATCTATTTAGGACAGAACTGTCCAGCAACCAAAACACCACCCCAATAATAACTATAAGGGGGGTATCAACTCAAAACTCACACGTTAGAGTCTGTGAACCATGCCATCTTTTTTTTTTGTGGAACTCGGGGGTCCAACCCTTTGGGTCAGGGACTAAATCCTGAGGATGCAATGTGAGCACGCAACCTGCCAAACCAGGTTAAGTTTGGGGGAGTAAGAGGGAACCCAGGACCTCCACTTGGGGAAAGGCTCAGGAACCATTGGTTGGGTATATTGTTGTGTCTTAGGGAATCAACAGCCAAAATTTATCCTCTCTAGATTCAGCATACTACATCTAGATGTTGAGCGGCCATTTCTCCCATGGCCCATGAGCAGAAGTGTATGGCGTGAGGACATTGGGGCATCTCAGATTCTTCTGGTGTAATTGGCTCCTTATATCACATCAAATTATAATGCGAGGTCCTGTCTGGGCTACGATGAGGCTCAATGACTATCTTACAGACTAGTGATATCCCCAGTTTTTTGTTAGCATTTACTCCAAATTTCAATAGGACGCAAGATAGGAGTGTTGTTTATCACATGGTACTTTGAAAGCCAACGTGAAACTATAGCAACAATAGACATGTAGCTAAATTACAACCAATTATGTCCTCTCAACACATTCTAAAATGTCATGTATAAGTTTAGTTTTATAAAGCAATATTATCTATTTTTTAGAAAGCAATAAAATTAGGAATTGAAACGTTTTTTAGTGTCTGAAAGACATTAGTTGTTTGTAGCTGAACATTAAAACATCCTTCTTGTTATTTTATTTCTCGGTGGTCAATGAGTACAAAAATCATTAGAATGTTGACAAAGAAAGAAAAGTGTTGGAATTAAAAGCGCAGTATTTGTAGAATGGTTTGGTTTTTTTTTTTGTAGCTAGTGGTACAAATACCATTTGGGCAACATCGTAGCGCGCTTGTTTAGGATCTGATCTACCTCTATCATGTAAGAGTCTAGGGGAGATCCAAAAAAAAAGAGGGAAATTTTCTTGGTTTCAATCCAAACATAAACATGGTATGTATATTAGCTAGGTAAAATAAAGGCAAGATCATAAACTTCTTGATTCCAATTCTAGGAAACTCATCCACGCATCCATCTACCTTCCTTTAGCTGATTATGAACCAACTATCAGGGCCTGGGTCGTTGTCGACCACCCCACTCATACTCAGCATGGATGATGCCTACACCGGAACGACCCCGATGTTGCGTCGGAGACACACGCACTGCTTTGATGGTCCACCTTCCACTAGCACTACGTGCTCCAACCACACCTCTATTGGCGATGGGTGCGGTCCATGGCCTCGACCACTAACTGTGCTTGCAAAACAACCAGCTCTCCCTTTACCCGAGTGAACCGCAGGCAAGTCGACAAAGGCTAAGCAAAGGGAGCACCTGTGTGGCACATCTTCTTCTTGCCGCTTCACCTTCTTCTCTTGTTTGTGGGAAGAGGAATTGAGGTTGAATGAAGGAGAATATGTGCGTACAAATACTATATAGTTATAGGTGGTGGCGAGGGAAAAGAAGGGGAAACGCTATGTTAAGGTGGGTATATAAGAGCTTTAGCTTGATTCAGCCAGACCACAAAGGATTGCTTTTAGCTTGAAGAATGAAACCTCAATGTTCTCTCTTCGGCATTCTTTATACTGTAAGAATTAACATGTGTCGGTCTCCCTTTTTTTTTTTTGGGCGCTAATTTTGTTTGTGGTTAGGCTCTCTGCTTTTACATTGTACTTGCTGAAGTTTCATCTGTTTCAAAAGCAGCCGGGAAAGTAAAATACAGGTGTTGTATTATTGAGAAAGTGGGGGAAGACAAAAAACTATTGCAACCATTCGTCTTTAGATTTACTGAGGTTTGTAGCGTGTTTGTTAGATTTTACTAGACTACTCTCCCCCCAACCCCTACTCGACTCTTTTTTTGCACATAAAACAAGGAACTTGTTAGGTAAGCTTGCAAGAAACTTTTTTAATAATCATAGGGCTGCATCATTGTTAAGTGTTGGAGAATTAAAGGGACTAATTACGGCTAGTTGTTCCGTGAGGCGGAGGAAGAAGTTGGCTAAAGTGACAAAAAACGGTGCTGATGCTTCTCTAAGGTCAGATTTAACCTAAATTCTTTTAGATGGGATGGGTCACCGGTACCAGACAACACGGATGGTTTCAAACCCATTTTTAGAATGAGAAAAAAAGACAAGCTTATACTCCTTCCAACATCCATTGATTAGCCTAGGAGCGAAACAAAATTGGAAAATAGACATGAGAAGCAATTTTCATGTGTGTAGAGGAAAAATTGCTACATTCTTTGGCAAATCTTGATGGCAACGCATCAAAGAATTTTTGAATGAAATCAAAATTGCCCCCCCCGTCAAGTTTTATTCTTTGGTAAATCGTAATAAAGCGCAATCAAAGAATTTTTGCAGGAAAACTAAAATTGTCCCCATCAAGTTTATTTTATGCTTATCGTTATTACTTCTTATTCCAAAATGCTCATTATTGTGGCAGGCGGCCAGACCAAGCAGAAAGCAGTGAAGGGTGAGTCACCCATCTACTCTTGTTCTCAAGCTTAATTTCAACGAGTCTTATAGGAAATGATCTGGGGGCCATTGGTTGCATATTAGAGATTGCAGACACACCACTCTTATTGGGTGTTAGTCTTAGCATTTGATTGGCAAAAGTTGATAGCTTGGGAGCCACGAAGGTCGGACTCTTTGGAGGGCCTATCTCTCTTGTTTTTGGAGTTACATATCAGGACTCGAAAATAGAAAGAGATGCCAAAGTGATTAGTTGAATGTGATGGGAGGTATGAAGCCCTATTAAACATCTGGACTATCATCAAGGATATCAAGGCTAGCTCTCATTACTATTGATTTTCATAATAGGTATATTTGACATGGAAAAAATTCATTTAAGCTAGGTAAATCAGTTCTAATAGATTCTACCAAAAAGAAAATTAGTTCTTAGGACATCGAAACGTATCAAATATCAATAACGTTACTTGATTAGCTAGGGTTTATTTGCACTAACTTAAAGTTGTGGGTGCTGAAACTACGACCTATGGTCAAAATCTGTTGTCCTTGGGCTATTTGGCATCTCCAGCGATGCTCTAATTCTAAAATGAATCAATCTCCATTCTTTGAATGTTTCTGTGTTGAAAACCCGTTAAGTAGTATTCAAATTGGATTTATTATAGGACAAAAATAACAAAATTACATTTGTCTGAAAAAATTCTCTGTATACATTTTTATTGAACTACGTAATAAAATATCACCCCATCTAGTTAAATTCTCATTAAATTATTACCTGAATTATATTATCTATGTTATACATATCATGTTTACTTCTATTTATAATGCTTCTCTTATAAAGAGGTTGAGAGTTGGGCTGGTGACAAGAGGTAGGGTTGGCATTGATGTCGGGGAGAGCTAATGGTGGTGGTTGGCAATCCGGTTATCACCCCTTGAGGTGGCCACGTGTCTCTTTTTGACACACCTTAACCGTGGTTATGATTCACCCACCCATCCTTTGTTTTTTTTTTTTTTAATAATAATTTTATTTTAAAATTAAAAGCAGGTTTTAGACTTTTTTAATGTTAAAAAACAGTGTTTTATCGTGACCAAAAAAAAAAAAAAAAAATTAAAAATAGAATGGAAATAAGATAATTCGCATGGGCCATCATGTATCACCCAGGCGTCCAGGTCTACTTGCTTAGCCCATAGGCCTAAAAGTGTTACGCGTGGGCCCATTAGTCCAGCCCAACAAAAAGAAGCCTCCTTCTAATAATCCTAGGGTATGTAATATAATTCATCTTTAATCCAGAACAAGAGAGAGAGAGAAAACAAGAGATGATGAGAATCGAGTAGCCAAAACAAGAGATGGAGAAGAAGAAATCTCAAGAAACAGATGAATTCACAAAATGGGAGATGGATTAGTATATGAAACTGGCCGGCGAAATGGTGGTGGTGGCGGTGGCAAGAACAAGCTATGGAGCCAAAAAGAAAAGTCAAGAAAAAGAGGCTCATGATCGAGCAGCTAGCACTACCAAGAAACAAGATCTCAGATTATTAGAGATAGAGATAGCTGCCGTTGTGATCGCTGTGGGTGTTGGTGGTCCTGATCAGCTGGAAGGATTCAGGAGTCTCTTTTTCTTCAGTTTTCTTTTTGTTCTTCCCACCGCATCCACCACCTTTTCAGCGGCCAGTGGAAATAACATAATTCCAGAAAGAAGCTCTGGTTTGTTTTTTCTTTATATTTACCATTTTTTTGTTCTTTCCTTATTTAGTGTTTCTCATGAATATGTTTCCGAGACTGAGGGCAAAAATGTGAGGGTTGAAAGAAATGGAGAACGTCTTGGATGTATGTTGACTCTGAAAACAGTTTTTTAATTTAAAAATAAAAGAATTAATATTTAAAAAAGAAAAACCAAAAATTGGTGGCTTTGGATTCCCTCTGGCCCACCAGAGAGATGCTCTCGGACCACCACAAATGAAGCCACAAGTGGAGGGAGAAGTCATTTCATGGAGCCCATGATTTTGACTTCTCCCCCCTTTATTTGACACTTGGTGATAAAATGGGGAGATAAAAGGAGAGATATATCAAATGGGGAGAAGTCAAAAATAAGGGAAGAAATGAAATGACTTCTCCCTCCACTTGTCGCTTCAATGTGGTGGTCCGAGAGCATCTCTTGGCACGGGCTAGAGAGAATCCGAAGCCAAAATTGATGGGTGAATCCTAGGGATGGGTGAACCTTACCCACGGTTAAGGAGTGTCAAATGAGACCCGGCTGTGACGACCTCTAGGGGTGATAACCGGATTTGCCAAATCCGATTATCTCTCTAGAGGATTTGACTCCGGTCACTAATGCTGTCACGTGTCCCTATTGACACCTCTTAACTATGGTTAAGATCACCCACCACTAGGGTTCACCTACCTCTCATGTTCGTCACATACCAAAAACATTAAGGTCTATCTGTAAGCTTTCACCATAAATGCTCTTTCCTGCTCAAGACTCTCAACGTCCCAAATTACTAGAGAGAGAGAGCTATCGATTATCATTTCATGAGCAGTGACTAACCTCCCAGTTTGTTTGAATTAAGAAGGGTCCTCTTCTAAGCTGACCGCAGTGTCCCCGTCTCCCTTTTAACATCTGTTTAACCATAGTTAATTAAGCTTAGTTAAATTATAAATAATATTTTTCTTTTCTATTTTTTCTAAAATCCATGGTTAGATTGTTTAACCATAGCCTGAGTGAATCTTAACCACAGTGGATAGGTGGAAAAAACAGTGCGTGGATCAATGAAATCATGGGGTCAGCTTCTAAGCTAGCTGACCCTGGGTCCGTTTTCCATTTCCCAATTCAATATGGCAAATGTATCACCAAAGTTGGTGATTCAGGAAAATGTTCCATTGGTAGTCTTGGTTACGGGTGTCAATGGGCCAAGTCCGGACACCAAAAAACTCTTATAAGGGGCTGGACTCAGGCCAGGCCAATTTTAAAATACAAAAATTCAGGCCCAAGATCAGTCCATTGGCATTCCAGTCTGCACTGTTAAGATCACCCAAGTGATAATATTTTGATTTGATAATTGTACCTCAATTAATTTTCATATTTTTTAAATGCTTGGGCGGAGCCGGGATTCTATTGTAGGGGGCTAACAATGGAGGGGTTTTGGGGGTGCTTGGAATTTTTTTGGAAGGCCAAGTTTATGGGTCAATGCGTCACTTTAAAAATATATATATATATATATATATTTCCTCAAAAGTTTGGGAGGGGTTAGCAAGAACTCTATAGATTAATACTACCTAGAAGGGCAGTGATTAGCACACCCCGCATTACATTGTCCCTATTAATACTCCTTTAACTATGGTTAAACTTAAGAAAATTAAAGTAAATATTTTCATGTTTTTGCTTTTTAAAAATCAAGCTTAGATTGCTTAGTTATAGGAGTAAGTGAATTTTTAATTATAGTTGTCATGCGGTAAAAAAGTGACATTGACCTATGAGGAATGTACATTAGAATAGGTAACTTAATGCGTCAGTAAGTTAAGTATTTCCCTTGTTAGAATTTTAGAAACAAAAAAAAACTCTTCAATTTATATGAATAAAACACCCCCCTCTTGCCCAATGGTGGTGTGTGGCCTCTCTCATTGAGAAGTCTTGGGATCCATTCCCCGGGGTGATGAGTAGCAAGAACTCTAATCCCCAATGCTAACCACTAACCTTGTACTAGCTTGTACATAGGTAAATGATATCCTCTAATAAAAAAATATTATATAAATAAGAGGACATATTTTTTAAGAGTAAATATTAGTCGGAGCTCTAGCTCTGTAGTTAAGCGGGGAGACGACTTTTTAGTGTGACACTTGTTTTGTGTCATTTCCTAGGGTATAAAATTTAGGGATTTTGCTAGCCTCAATCGCAAATCTTCCAAAGAGGCAACTGGGGCCAAACAAATGTCAAACACTATGTAATTTTGCTTCATTTTAATCGTTAAAATATGAAACATCTTCACGTCTTAGCCCAAACTTGCGAATGTGGAAAAAATTGGAGTAAATGCGACAGGGGCCAGTTGTAACCGGGTAGCTATTATAGGTCTTAGTTGTAACTTGTAAATGCTTGAAGTCTCTCACATTTCGCTTGAAGTATCTCATATTTCGAACCGTTACATGTAATTATGAATCTGCCACTAATAAATGATATTTTCTTCAACTCTTAAGAGATGTAAACTTGATATTTTGATCCAATATAAAATTTTCAATAAGCCCCACATTTTTATATTATTTTATTAATTGAAAATAGTTCACTCACTAACTTGGTTAAAATATTAACCTTAGGGGGTGAGTGAATCTTAACAACAATTAACGACAATTACTGATTGTTAAATGGGACACATGGCAGCTTGTAGAGCTCTATTTAACTTTGCTTTAAGCATAATCAACCTCCGATTCATTTAAAAAACAAAACTAAAGTTAGATGTATAAATTCTAAGGGTAAGTAAATCTTAAACACAGTTAATGGGTGTTAAAAGGGACACGCGACAGTTTGTAGATTCCCATTTAGCTGTTGTTACACATAACCTAATTTTTATTTTTAAAAACCATGGTTAGAGGGATGAACTCTAGGGGTGAGTGAATCTTAACCCGAGTTAGTGGGTGCTAAAAGGGACATGTGGTGAATTTTAGAGCCTCTTTTAACTATGGTTAACCATAATCAACCTAAGGTTAATATTTTTTTAAAGTTTTTTACTTTCTACAAACCAAGGTTAGATGGATGAACCTGAGTGAATCTTAACCATAGTTAGTGGGTGTTAAAAGGAACACATGGCGACTTTTAGAATTTTAACCAAGTTTCTTACCTTTTTTTTTAGGGGAAGTCAGTATAGCTAGAGAAGAGGTATTCATGCTTTCTCCTCACTAACCGTTGGAAAGATATGTTATCAAGCCGCTTTAGGACAAGCTTCTTCCTCGCTAGCAAAACGATAAATAGATTGCAGTTTTTGTCTGTTTATGTGTATTTTGTTGAGTTGGTCTTTGTTCAATGAACCTTCCTTCCCTTAGGATTTTTGTAAAACATTAAAGTTGTTCATCTTTCAAAGACGAGTTTAACGCATGTTGAATCGTCAAAATCCGATGAGCAAGTCAAAAGTTATGGCCAAAATACCAAAATGCGATTTTCGGACTGCTCATCAAGTTTTTGACAATCGATCGTCACAAGCCGACAATCAATCGTCCGGAGCTCAGAAAATTGATTTAGCCTCGGGAATTTGGACGATCGATCGTCAGGACACGACCCTGTTTATTAAAAGACATGGATTTTAGGGTTTTTAATCCTTGGGACTATAAATACGAATACTATTTCAAGGTTTTAGAGTATTCTAACTCATTCAAACCTAATTTGGTAAAAAGAGAGAGAAAACCTAGGGTTTTGAGGGAGAAATTTCTTGGAGAAGAAGGAAATAGCTTAGATATTGCAAGGAAAGCTTGGAGATCTTCCCCAAACTTCTTGAGAGCAATTTGAATCCAAGGGAAGGATCCCTAAGGTCGATTTACTATCCAAATCAACCCTATTATAATGTTTTGTGAATATTAATATAATAGAAATAGAAATTAGTTTTTTTTTTCATAATTTTTATATGAAGTAAGCTATTATGGATGGAAATATGGTTTAATAATGTGGATGAAATGTATGGAGGATGAGAAATACTATGGAGGGTGTGATTAATATGTGGATGTGAATTGTATTTGGGTTGTATGAATGAATTATGATTTGATGAAATGTTGAAAATGTGAAAGGGCAATGGATTTATAATCTACGTACTCAAGGTATTTGTGAAAATACTTGAGAGGATAAATACTAATATGTTACTATAAAATTGCTGGGAATTGACTATGAATTATGATAAGAATCATTATATGATATATATGTACGTGATTGCTTGTAAAGTTATACTTAATTATTTGCATGGTAATTGATATTCAGGAAGGTAAGAACTTTGAGGAAAATCCCCTAAACCGGGAATTCTCTAACTATATGGTATGAGACAGCATAGAGGAATTTCCATGGTGGGAGATCGGAATCTAAGCAATTACATACTCAAATGTTAATTACGACACTTATGCACAATGCACGTGTATGTTAAGATAAGAGTCTCACAAGTCACACATGTGGACCAGAAGCATAAGCATTACATACGCCTGATATTCTGATTAAGCCCAATGAGAGATCTGAATAAGTTCATGTTTTGAATAAGCTGCCCAAGACTTATAAGCATAAGCATTGCATACACCTGTCATTCTGAATAAGTCTAGCATGGTCTGTATCCTCTAAGAGCGGCATGTCAATTAAGTAATTGCTTGGACATGGTCCGTATCCTCCAAGAGCGGCATGTCAGTCAAGTGTATGATCTGAATAAGGGCATAAGTATAAGCATCCCACAAGCACGTGGTCTCACAAGCATAAGCATCTCATAAGTATATTGTCTTCTAAGTCCAAGGTTCTCACAAGTACTTGAGTCAAGGTGATGATATGATGTATATGAGCACATGTTCTTTTGTACTTTGATTATGTAATTGTGCTATTGTTATGGTTCTATCTAAGTCCAGATATATTATTATTATTGGTTAGATTTTATATACACTGAGTACTTTTGTACTCAGTCAGACTTTTGTCTTGGAAGGTTTAGAGTAAGAGCACACGGCAGAGCCGTGGATTGAGGAGGCATACGTCGAGGAAAGAGGAGAAGGTGAACCTTTAGAGGAGGGAGCCAGGGGTTTTGATGGTTACTCCTATTAGTTTATGTTTGTTTTGTTAAAGAAAATTGTAATAGATTTTTAGATGATGTTGTTCATTAGATTACTTTACAGTTGGGCATTAGACTATTTGTTTATTGTGGGTGGTTATGTTGAGCATAGACTTGAGCATGATGACTTAGCTTTATATAAATCGAAATTTCATTACTCTCACTTTTGGAGACTCGTGTAGTATGCCTTATATGTATGAATTTTAAGCAGGTTTAAGGAAATGTGACGATTTCAAAGCCCTATTCTAGCCTTATAGGATTTTGGTGTTGTTACAGGTGGGGTGGGAAAGAGGAAAGAGTCAGGAGGAGATTATACAGGTTACGTTTCATAGTAAATGAGTGTTTCTCAAAAATATTCCTCAAAAACTAATTTTTTCCCACTCAGGCCATTTTGCCTTTCCCCCCTATTTCTTTTTTAAAAAAAAAGTTCAAAGAAACATTATATTAAACGCACCTAAACCGATTATGTTTGTGGGGAGTAGAAAAATGATCCCTACAATCAGCCCTTTTGACACCCCCCCCCCCCCCCCCCCCCCCTCCCTTTCTTTTAAATAAATTAAATAAATTAGAAGCAGCATCATTAATAGCAAGTAGGGATGACAAATTAGCAATGGGCAGAGTTAATCTAGTAACCTTGGGAGGTTCATAAACGGAGTAGGGGTAGGGGTGGGAAATAATGGGTAAACCCGACCCAGGTTTAAGCTAGGGATGGATTTAAATTGCCTCATCCGCTCAATTTATAATTTATATACCTATGTTACCCTTCAATTAATCTTAAAATTATTTTAATATCTTACGTATAATATGCAATATAGAACCGCCCCGCCCAGAACCGCCCCGATTAGTGCTTAACGGGAAGTGGCAAGACGGGACTAGGCTAAAAAGAGTTTTGATAAAAGGAGATGGGGTCACCCATCCCACCCTGACTTGGGACAAGAACGTGGTAGGTGTCTTCCCATTAGGAGCGAGGTAGGGTTGGGGGCACCTAGGACCAAACCCACCCTGTTGCGGGATGGGATTTTGTCTTACTTTTGCAAGACCAAAACCATTTTGCCTATGTACAACACCTGACATGTGGAGATAAAAAGGGGAGAAGTCATTTCATTTTCTCCCCTTTTGACCTCTCTCCATTTGATATCATTTCCCCTTTTTATCGCCACATGTCAAAAGCCCACCATGAGCAAGACGGTTTTGGTCTTGCTAGGGCAAGACCAAATCCCATCCCCCTGTTGCCATCCGTACTCATTAGTCAAGAATTTTGCACAGAAGCCTTTTTTATTAACCTTGCTT
Organism: Tetracentron sinense; assembly: GCA_015143295.1. NCBI lineage: Eukaryota > Viridiplantae > Streptophyta > Magnoliopsida > Trochodendrales > Trochodendraceae > Tetracentron > Tetracentron sinense. Next base: position 26,729 of record JABCRI010000271.1, on the reverse strand, counting down.
ATGATTCACTTACTTGTGTAGTTAATTTTTTTAAATATTTTTCTAAAAACCAAAGTTCTTTTTTTAACCTTAGAAACGAGGAATTCTTAACCAAGGTTAATGGATGTCAAATAGGACAAGTGGCGAGCTTGTGATGTGTGCGTGTACACGCACACCCAACAGAATGATGTGCAATACATGTTATCACTCTGGTCACAAAGATTTCGTGCCCCGAAACAAAATCTCTTGCATGTGACTTGGCAAAATTTTTGACCAAGGGGAGTGCTACTCCCATTCCTACCTATAGCACTCTCTCCTAATGAAGCTTTTTTAATGCCACCCTCTTTGTTATATCCATTCCCATGCACCCTGGTTGATGTTAGTGCCGGTAGTTGCTGATAAAGACCAAAGTCCAAACCCAGGCGGCCAAGCCCAATTGCTTAGCCCATAGGCCTAAAAGTGTTACGCATGGGCCCATTAGTCCAGCCCAGCCCAACAAAAAATAAGCCACCTTCTAATAATGTATATAATATAATTCTTCTTTAAAACCAGAACAAGAGAGAGAGAAACATGAGAATCGCGTAGTCAAGAACAAGAGATGGAGAAGAAGAAATCTCAAGAAACAAATGAATTCACAAAATGGGAGATGGAGAACTATATGAAACTGACCGGCGAAATGGTGGTGGTGGCGGTGGAAAGAACAAGCCATGGAGCAAAAAGAAAACTCAAGAAAAAGAGGCTCATGATGGCCAAGAGCACCAACACCGATAGCGATCACGACGGCCGGGAGTGTCTCTTCAACGTACCGCATATGAAGATGATGATCGAGCAGCTAGCACAACCAAGAAACAAGATCTCAGATTATTAGAGATAAAGATAGTTGCCGTGGTGATCGCTGTGGGTGTTGGTGGTCCTGAGCTTGAAGGATTCATGAGTCTCTTTTTCGCCATCGGCTTCTTCTTCCCACCGCATCCACCACCTTTTCAGCGGCCAGTGGAAATAACATAATTCTTGAAAGAAAAGACTCAGGTCTGGTTTATTTTTCTTTATATTTACCAATTTTATTTATTTTCTTTTTTTTTTTAATGGGATTCTCAGGAATATGTTATTGAGACTGAGGGCAAAAATGTGAGGATTGAAAGAGATGGAGAACGTCTACTGGATGTCATGTTACTCGTAATCATCTCCAATTGTAACTGGACTGATGGAGGTCACTAATGCTGTCACGTGTCCCTATTGACACCCCTTAACTATGGTTAAGATCACCCACGGCCAGGGTTCACCTACCTATCATGTTTGTGACATACCAAAAACATTAACGGAGAATCTTTAAGCTTTCACCATAAATGCTCTTTCCTGCTCAAGACTCTCAACGTCCCAAATTACTGCATAGAGAGTTATCATTTCATGAGCAGTGGCTAACCTCCCAGTTTATTTGAATTAAGAAGATGACCCCAGGGTCCTCTTCTAAGCTGACCGCAGTGTCTCAGTGTCCCTTTTAACATCTATTTAACCATGGTTAATTATGCTTAGTTAAATTATAAATGATATTTTTGTTTTATTTTTTCTAAAATCCATGGTTAGATTGTTTAACTTTACGGGTCAGCTTCTAAGCTGGTCCTTTTCCATTTCCCAATTCAATATAGCAACTGTATCACCAAAGTTGGTGATTCAGGAAAATGTTCCATTGGTAGTCTTGGTTACGGGTGTCAATGGGCCAAGTCCGGACACCAAAAATCTCTTACAAGGGGCTGGACTCGGGCCAGGCCTATTTTAAAATATAAAAATTCAGGCCCAAGACCAGCCCATTGGCATTCTAGTCTGCATTGGTTAAGATCACCCGAGTGATAATATTTTGATTTGATGATTGTACCACAATTAATTTTCATTTCTTTTAATTGCTTGGGCGGAGCCGGGATTCTCTTGTTGGGGGCTAACAATGGAGGGGTTTCGGGATGCTTGGAAATTTTTTGGAGGGCCAAGTTTATGGGTCATTGCGTCACTTTAAAAAAATATATATATTTTTTCAAAAGTTTCGGAATGGTTAGCAAGAACTCTATAGATTAATACTACCCTTTGTATAAGGAAGGGTTTCTTGTAGGGGACTAACAAAATTTACTTCCCGAGTCTGGTTACAACCGGAGAGAATCACAACTAGCGTAACCAGACTCCAATCAAAAGTTGGCAGCCCGTTTCTTCGGCCCTTTTAAAGTTCTTAAGCGCATTGGAATCGTTGCCTACCATTTGAACTTACCGCCGAATACACGACTGCACCCAGTTTTGCATGTCTCACTCCTCAAGAAGTTTGTTGGGCCAAATGTAGTGATTAATCCCACTATTCCGGCCGTATCAGATTCCGGGGTTCTGCACCCCATTCCAAAGACCATTCTTGATTATTGTTGGACTCGGCACAAACGCAAAATGCTCAAAGAGGTATTGGTCTAGTGGGATTGCCTTCCTCTAGAGGATGCATCCTGGGTTGATCGTCATCAACTCGAAGTGCAATTTTCTACTTTCCACCTTGCGGACAAGGTAGTTTCTCAAGAGGTGGGGAATGTTACAACCCCAAAGATGATGTGGCAGGAAGTGGCTGACGTACAGATTGGGCTGGCTTGGGAAACCATGCAGAAGTATGAGTCGTAGAAGAGTAGGTTGCTTAGTAATGCCTTATTTTGTAGTTTCTTTTATTGGAATAGGAGTCCGTCTATCAAGGATTTAGTTACTGTAACGGATAAAATTCGTAAAACCAACTCAGCGTTGAGGGACGAGCTCCTTTTTGTCGTTTTGTTCACGAAAGTGACACGTGGACACAAGTTGGGGTCACGTGCTTAAAATATCGGGGTCACACGTTGTCCGATGCACAACGATCCCGTTGTGCGCATTACGACGTCTTTGTTCTCTTGCAGAACAACGTTTCCGTTGTGACTTTGACGACGTGCTCGTTGTCTAAAGCACAACGTGAACGTTGTGCTCTTGACAACGTCGTTGTCGTTGCGCGAACAACGAGACCGTTATCTCACCGACAACGAGGTCGTGCTGTGTTTTGAGGCATCTACGCCGTAACCGAGCTTGGGTCAACAACGAGACCGACTCGTAGGAGGAAGTGATCAGGAGGCGATCCATAATTCCGACAAGTGTGCCGAACTTGCCGTTTCGTGCCGAAAGCACTGTCTTGGCATTTAATGCTGGTCACTTCTGCGTACCGTCCGATCCCGTCCGATTGGACTTAGAGGAGGCTCTCACGTGTAATGCAACCGACGGCAGATATATCTCAGATATTTGGCAATGAGTGCTAAGACACGTGGTATGGACACCTATGGCCATCCACGGTCATCGATGGCCATACCAGCCTTGCCCTATAAAAACCCCGTGATTTTTAGTGCACGGGGGACTTGATCATTAACCCAGATCCGAGAATACGTGTTCAGTGCTCCTAGTGCCTTGAGCATTTTTTCAGTGTTTGTTCTTGTGCTTACTGTTCACCATCTTCTACCCCTACTGACTTTATCATCGGAGTACAGGTCAGGGTGCCACACCCTCCGCTCCAACCTTCTACCAGCAAACCAGGACGTGGAGGTAGCTGCTGCTGACGTGTGTCTGACCGGCTTTTTTTCCCTTCACAAAATTGGCGCCGTCTGTGGGAAACTAATAAACGGACCCCCCTTCACTCTCTGTGCTCATGGCTGATCAGTCAGAAGTATTCGGGCATGAGGATCAAACCCCTCATTCCACTTCTTTCATACCCTCTGTCGTGCACATTCCTGGAGCCAGTCCTTCGTCTGGGCAACCAGAGAGGACCGTGCCTCCCCCTGCTGAGCTCTCTGTTTCAGATCACGTCTTGGCGATGCTGCAACTGCAGCAGTCTGCTCTGGACCAAATCACCAGGCAGCAACAGTTGATGCAAGCAAGGCTGGAGGCGTTCGAGCATAGCAGGCTCGAGGTGGAGGAGGTGCCACTGCAGAGGCCTTCCTTGAGACGTCAGTTTGACTTCTCTTCTTCTCCTTCTGCCCCGGAGAACCGTGAGACCAGGTTTGTGCTTCTTCCTACTGAAGGGGATGTAAGGCAGCCTCCGGTTCGAGCAGAGCAGAGTATCCCTTCGGATCGTGTGGATTTCAGAGAAGGAGCAGGAAGAGAGGACCTGAGAGTGGGTACCGGAGGTGCAGACACCCAGAAGACTTGGGTAACAGCCAAGGAGGTGGAGGCTTTAATCGGTGCTCGTGTTAAAAGCATGAAGGGAGGGATTCCTGACCACTTTGCTCAGTCAGCAAAGGAGAACGTTGAGAACTCTCCTTTCACGGATGCCATCAACCAGTCCTATACTTCTTCCAAGTTCATAACTCCGATCTTCTCCATGTACACTGGAAAGACGGACCCGGAGGAGCATTTGTTTGACTTCAAGCATGCGATGGCTGTTCGCAACCCAGATGATGATCTTTATTGTAAGGCTTTCCCCAACAGCCTGTCGGGAGCAGCATCGAAGTGGTTTCGGAACTTGCCTCCTGGCTCCATCAGCAACTTCTCAGAGCTCAGGTCGACCTTTATTGATCGCTTCATCATCAATAAGAAGAAGAAGGCAGGTGCAGATACTCTCTTCTCCTTGAGGATGAAGCCGGCCGAATCCTTGAAGGACTTCATTTCGCGTTTCACCGATGAAGTCCACGATATTGACAAGGTTGACGAAGCAAGCTGCATCGCCGCTTTCAAGAATGCTATCCCCAAGCATTTCGAGCTCTACAAGTCCTTAGCTCTTGACTATCCTGTCAAGATGGACGAGTTGATGGTACGTGCCACCAAGTACGGGAGGTACGAGGAGGACGTATCCGTCGTGTCAGTACCGAAGCCCAGAGCGAGAGCGGTGGACGTCGTGGAGAGGGCACACCGATCATCGAAGAGGAAGGAGAAGAAGCAGCAACACGAGTCTTCATCATCTGAGGACTCGCCACCGAGGAAGCGGAAATAGAAAGTTGTGTATGTGACCCAGCGGGATCAGCCGGATCGGCGCCCGCTGGAGAGAAATTTTAACCAACATCAGAGCAGGATGGAGAGGCGTCCTAACGACCAGCAGGCGAGGCAGCAGTATCAGCCACGCCAAGTGCAGCCTCAAGTACAGCACGAGAGAGGCGTACAGCCTAATGAGAGGCGATCTTTTGCAGATCAGGCACCGCGCACCAATTTCACAGTCAGCCCGGCGACCATTATGAGGTCAATGGAGGATCAGCCATACTTTGAGTGGCCGGCGAGGGCGGTGCCGGATATTACATCGGGACCACAGGTGCATGAGTACTGTCACTATCACAAGTGTCGTGGTCATCTCACCAACCGATGTCGTATTCTGAGGGAATACTTAGAGAGGCTTGTTCAGGAGGGGTACTTGGGAGAGTATCTCGCTCCTGACAACGGCGGTGTGGAGCGTACCAGGGAGCCGGTGTCCCAATCTCGTGGAAGAGAACCCGCCAATAATCCCAGTACCAGTGGAGGAGTTTCCTTGGGCACGATCAATGTCATTTGCCGCGTGCACACGCCGGGAGCTGATGAGGAGAGGAACTTCAGGGCGAAGGCCAGGAAGCTGTCTCATGAGGCTGCGGTGTGCCAGGTGCAAGTGCCTAGCAGAAGCGTTGAGCAGGCACTCACCTTCACTGATCGTGATCTGGCAGGAGTGATCCGACCTCACTATGATGCTCTTGTTCTCACCATGAGAATAGGAGACTTCGACATCAAGAGAGTGCTCGTGGATTCGGGGAGTGGAGCGGACATCTTGTACCTTCATGCTTTCACTCAGATGAAGTTGGATCCCTCCGTCCTCATCCCTGCTCAGACGCCCTTGTATGGATTTGATGGCAGCTCGATGAAGCCTGTAGACGACGTTGTCTTGCCCGTTGTGGCTGGACCCGTTGTCCTCCAGACCAGGTTTTCCGTCCTGGACGCGCCATCACCGTACAATGCCATCTTGGGTCGCTGGTGGACCCATGAGATGAAGGCTGTTCCGTCCTCGTACTACCAGGTGTTGAAGTACCTAACACAGGACGGGCCTCGGGAGATCCGAGGTGATCAATTGGCTTCGCAGAAGTGCGATTTTCCAGCTTCCGTTGTGCCTTCGTAGCAGTTACAGGTCGTTCCCGTTGTGGAAGAGAGCTCGGAGACATCGTTGTGCAGACCTTCCGTCGAGCCCACGAAAGCCGTCAATTTGGGAACAGAGGAAGAACCAAAGGTGTTGCAGGTCGGGACGAGCTTGACAACGGAGGAGGAGCTCGAGTTACTGAACTTCCTTAAGCAGAATCTTGATGTCTTTGCATGGGCTCACAAAGACATGACCGGCATCGATCCGAGTGTTATCTGCCATCACCTCAATGCTGATCCTGCCATCCCTCCAGTGAAGCAGAAACCTCGGAGGCTTGCTCCAGCTTATCATGATGCAGTAAATGAGGAGATTGACAAGCTGATCCAGTTCGGGTTCATTCAGGAGGTGCAGTATCCTGACTGGATAGCCAATGTTGTGGCTGTGCCTAAGAAGAACGGGAAGGTGAGAGTTTGCATCGACTTCACCGGTGTCAACAAGGCGTGCCCCAAGGACTTTTTTCCCATGCCAAGGATAGACAGGCTCATCAACGCCACTGCTGGCCACGAGATGTTATCCTTCATGGATGGTTATTCGGGCTATAACCAGATCCTCCTGGCAGAAGCAGATCGTGAGAAGACCACCTTCATAACAGAGCGAGGTTTGTTCTGTTATCGAGTGATGCCTTTTGGCTTGAAGAATGCGGGTGCCACTTATCAACGTCTGATGAATCTCATGTTCGGGTCACTCCTTGGCAAGACGGTTGAAGTGTACATCGTTGTGAAGAGTCGAGTACGAGGTACTCTGGTGGCAGACCTTGCTAAACCTTTCTCTGTGCTGCGATCTTTCAATCTGAAGATCAACCCAGAGAAGTGCACCTTCGGAGTCACCTCGGGGAAATTTTTGGGTTATCTCGTGAGTCAGCGGGGGATTGAGGCTAATCCAGCTCAGATCCGTGCTTTGCTGAACATGTCAGAGCCTAAGTCGAAGAAAGGAGATCCAGAAGCTGACAGGCCGGATTGCTGCGCTCAACCGATTTATCTCCAAGTCATCCGATCGTTGCAAACCTCTGTTCGAGCTGTTGAGGAAGGACTCCATTTTTGCGTGGACCCCAGAGTGTTCCCGAGCTTTCCTTGCCTTGAAGGAGTATTTAGGCTCAGCTCCTATCCTTTCGGTGCCAGAGCCAGGTGAAGTCTTGTATCTCTATTTTTCTGTTTCAGAGCAAGCCCTTGGTTCCGTCCTGGTAAGGAGCTGTGATGGCGTGGAAAAGCCTGTCTACTTCATCAGCAAGACCTTTCTCAAAGCAGAGTGCAACTATAGCAAGCTCGAGAAGGTATGTCTGGCTCTTGTCTTTTCTGCAGAGAAGCTTCGTCCGTACTTCCATGCTCATTCTATCGTTGTCATCACAACGTATCCTTTGAAAGTCGTGCTGGGACGACCCGAACTGGCGGGGAGGATGTCAAAGTGGGCAGTAGCTCTGAGTAAGTTCGATATCCAGTATCGGGCCAGGAGTTCAGAGAAGGGGCAAGCGATGGTGGGTTTTCTTTCTGATTTCCCTGTGGAAGAGGAGGCAGAGGACATGGTTGTTGATCTACGGGAGCTCCCAATTGAAGTTGACAACAGAGATGCCGTTGTGGAAGGGGCCGAGTCGTCGGAATGGAGCGGTTGGCTGTTATACGTGGACGGATCTTCCAATTTCAGTGGTTCAGGACTGGGCGTTGTGCTTGTAAGTCCGGACAACATCAAGGTGCAGAAAATGTCGCGTCTTGGGTTCACTGCCTCCAACAACGAAGCTGAGTACGAAGCCTTACTCCTTGGGTTGGGGAGTGCACGAGAGCTGCAGATCTCCACGTTGAGAGTGTTTTGTGATTCACAGCTCGTGGTGAATCAGGTGAATGGTGTTTATGAATGCAAGGACGATCGAATGAAGCAGTATGCTACTCTCGTTCGTTCGTTGTGTGAAACATTCACCGTTGTGGAGATTAGGCACACCCGGAGGGATGAGAACAGGCATGCTGATGCTTTGGCGTATCTAGCTTCCATGGTGCAGGCTGATGAGCCCAGGGCTATTCTGATGGAGTTTCAAGAGTATCCTTCGATAACTCTTCAGATGCAGCGAGAAGTGTTCTTTGTCAATCCAGTCCCGAGCTGGATGACAGGGTTGGTGGCTTATCTGAAGGACGGAGTTCTCCCTGTCAGTGTGAAGGAGTCGAGACGCATTCAGTTCAAGGCATCTCGTTATGCCTTGGTGCAAGGAGAATTGTTCAGGAAATCTTTTGGTGGTCACTTGCTGAAGTGTGTTCATCCTGTAGACGTGGAGAAAATACTTGCTGAGCTACATGAAGGTATATGTGGCATTCATTCGGGCGGGAGAACCATTGCCCATCGAGCTCTGGGGCAAGGTTACTTCTGGCCTTATATGCAGGCCGATGCTCAGAAGTACGTGAAGAGGTGCAGCCAGTGCCAGCGGTTTGTTCGCTTGATTCATGCTCCAGCTCAAGAGCTCAGCACTGTATCACAACCTTGGCCATTTGCGAGGTGGGGACTTGACATTGTGGGACCTTTCCCGAGGGCTCCAGGGAATCTAATCTTTCTTCTAGTGGCAACTGACTACTTCTCACGGTGGATTGAAGCCGTTCCCCTTGCACGTATCAGAGAACAAGAGGTGAAGAAGTTCTTGTGGGAGCACATCATCTGCAGATTTGGCATACCGCAGTCTATCGTTACTGACAACGGGAAGCAGTTCTCAGGACGGCTGGTTGCCGACTTTTGCAGCGAGCTGAAGATCAAGCACGTCTTCTCTTCCCCTTATTATCCTCAGGGGAATGGATTGGCCGAGGCAGCCAACAAGAATATTCTCAATGCCTTGAAGAGAAGATTGGAAGATTCGAAGGGGAAGTGGACCATCGAGCTGCACAACGTTTTGTGGGGGTACAGAACGACTCCAAGGAGGCCTACCAATGAAACTCCTTTCTCTCTAGCGTACGGCATGGAGGCTGTCATTCCTACAGAGATCAGTTTGCCTACAGTGCGTTCTTGGCACAGCAAGAAGAAGGATGAAGAGAAAGATCAGAACACAATACTCATGGCTATTCATCTTGACCTGCTAGAAGAGAAGCGAGAAGATGCCAGCATTCAGATGAGGAGATACCAGCAGCGGTTGAGGAAAGCCTACAACAAGAAAGTACAACGGAGAGTGCTACAGGTCGGTGATCTCGTCCTCCGAAGAGTGTTCCAGAATACGAGAGAGCTTAACAGTGGCAAGTTGGGACCAAACTGGGAAGGGCCCTATATCGTAGAACGATTGGGAAGTCCTGGAGTCTGCTACTTGAAAGACTTGCAAGGTAACCTCATCTCGAAATCTTGGAACATCATGAATCTGAGGCAATTCTTTCAATAGAATCTGAGATATGCTATTTACATGCATCGTTGTGCTTACAAGTTTTTCAGTGATCTTACATAATCATAATGCTCATATTTCAACATGTGATTTGCTATATTATGTGCCTGCTCGTTGTGTGCCCGTTCATTGTCTACACTGTTCTCTGTCTGGTTCATCAGTGTAATATTGTGAATGTTTTGCAAGTAATTCAAATAAAGTTTTTGACTGAATAACGTACTCACGACGAACACGAGTGGCTTATATAAGGATGTCATCTGAGCAAATCGAGTGGCTTAACCTAATGACATCCTCTGAGCATGTGCTTCGGAACTGAGTTACATTGCGTTCGTCCTATGAATTTTATTTGTCAGATTGCATTCACAGTGAATTACGCGAATGATGTTTCTGGATCAATGCTTGCTCGCAATGCTTGTTCATAAGTAATTTTTCGTAGTGTTTTGTTCATGGTGAACGATCGTAGTGCTTTGCTCATGATGAACGATCGTAGTGTTTTGCTCATAGTGAACGATCGTAGTACTTTGCTCATAGTGAACGATCGTAGTACTTTGCTCATGGTGAACGATCGTAGTGCTTTGCTCATGGTGAACGATCGTAGTGTTTTGATCATAGTGAACGATCATAGTACTTTGCTCATGGTGAACGATCGTAGTGCTTTGCTCATGGTGAACGATCGTAGTGCTTTGCTCGTAGTGAACGATCGTAGTGCTTTACCCGTAGTGGTAACTCGTGGTGCTTTGATCGTAGTACTTAATCGTAGTGCTCTACTAGTAGTGCTTGTTCGTTGTGCTTTGATCATAGCGCTCTACTCATAATGTTCTGCTCGTGGTGTTTTGATCAAAATAATTTATTTAGTGTGCAACAGTTATAATTACCACGAATATTCAAACATTCACATAGCGAGGCACCGTATTAACATCGGTGCAGTGAACTGTGAAAAATCATTCAATTACTCATGTTGTGTTCTTTCTTATTCTGTGTGCATGCGTTGTACTATGGTACGAGGTGAAAGGAAGTGCAAACATGGGAAAGAGGAGCGATCTATTCATATCAAAAGCCTATTTCTGGGCAATAACAGTGATAACCTCCCATAGGAGAGAAAAAGGAGAATTTACATCAAAAAAAGAGAGAAGCAGAAACATAGGAAGGGGCAAGGGATCAGAAGAGCAGGAGATCGGAGGGACAGCAGGTCAGACGAGCTCAAGGTGAGCCTCTGTCGCCGTTGTAGCAGGGGCAGGAGTAGAGGCTTCAGCAATAGGGGCTTCCACCGGAGTAACTTCATCGGCAGCAGGGGGAAGCTCTGGAGCAGCAGGCTCGGAGTATGGCTTGGCAGGGAGGGGTGCAGGACCTTCAAGAAAGTGAGGTAGCTCGACGCCTTGTACCTCGGGCTCGTTGTCAAGCTCGATCAGTTCTTTGCTCGGAAGCTCGGAGAACGTGGTTACGTCCTCTTCATTGTCATCTGTCAAGCGTCCTTGTTGGCGGAGTGATTCGAGAACCTCCTTCTCGGTCTCAGCCCGATCTTCGTCCAAGAGCGTGTCCAGCTGAGACTGATAATACTGCTGCAGTCTCAGGGTCACGGACCTCTCGGTGTCCTCCTGAGTTTTCTTGGCCTCCTCGAGCTCCTCTGCCAGCGCTGCCCTGGCTGCCTCGGTCTCCTCCAGCTGTCTGCCCAAGACTTGGGAGACATGCTCCAGCTCGCTGATGCGCACAACAGCGTTCTCTACCTCCTGCTTGGCCTTCTTTTCGGCCTCCTTTGCTGATCGTGCCTCAGCCTCAGCCTTTTCCCGTACCTTGGTGGCAGTGCCTAGCCTTACCTCAGCACGAGTCGTGTCAGCCTTGGCTTGAGACAGATCAAAATCTGCCTTGAGTCTCTCTTCAGCAAGAGTCTTCTCCAGCATCTCCGTCCTGTCTCTCCAGTAATTGATCCCGTCTCGCAGCTGAGTGTACTTATCCTGGCTGCGATCACAGAGCTCTTTCACGAGCGTGTTCATCTGCAAGGAAATGTCTGGGCGTTAGCACAACGGGAAGAAATATTTCAAACAATTAAGATAGGAGATGAGGGAGAGAGAAGCTTACTGTTGCCACGGACTGGCAGGCAGCGTAGGACAGGTCGGCCAAGTGGAGTTCGCCGACCTCAGCGATGTCCCGGAGCAGCCTCATCGCGTAAGTCAGAGCTCGGGCGGCCATCCCAGAGCTCTTCGCCGATTCATTCACGGTCGGCACCCCGAACCGAGTGAAGTCGGGTGACCAATCCCTAGCGCAGGACGGCAGCATACTGGCCGGGAGACTCGTTGTGCCGGCCTCCGTTGCGGCCAAGGCAACCACAGCGGAGCTCGTGCTGGCGAGGGCAGTGGCAGCTTGAGAAGGGCCAGGCTCCGAGCTGACCTCGGGCACTGCCGTTGTCACCGCTACTCTTGGGCTTGTTGGAGGAGCGACAGAGGTGGAAGGAGGAGCGATAATAACTGCGCTCTCTTTCTCCAGGCGTTTGTCCGCCTTAGCCTTCTTCCTGGCCTCATACTCGGCCTGGGTGGGCATCTTTCTCTTCGGGTCAGCAGTCGTTGTACCCTTGGAAGAATGGTTCTTCTTCTTCTTCGGCGGTGGTGGCGGTGGAAGCGGCTGAACTGCAGGGCGAGCAGACCTCGGCTTCCTGCTTAGCGGTGGTGGGTTTGTGTCAGTCATATCTTCTTCTTCTTCTTCAGCTAGATGAAGGGCTGGTGAAGGTGAGGAAGTGGAGGCGCCTTGTTGCTGTTGCTGTTGTTGGGTAGTTGCTGGAGTGCTGGCCGAGACCCGCGTGTTGGGGTTGAGTGGTTTCCACCTGATGTATTCCCCACCTCGAGCACGGCGGATACCGGTAAGAAGTTCTTCTTCTTCTGGGGCCAACTTCTTGTATGAGAATTTCTTTGGGTCCACTGCACACAAGAAAAAGCAAAAATGAGTACAACGAGGGAGTTAGCAGGACGAGAAGATACAGCGTACAACGAGAGCGTAGTCAGGACAATGGCGCACAACGGACAACGGATGACTAGTGGTATACCTGCTTCCACTCGGAAGACGTTGGGGACCGAGGAATTCTCTGCCTTCCAGCCGCCAGAGACAACGAATGGAGTGACTTTCCATTTTCTTTCTCTATCGAGAATGCCTGAGACGAGCTCTGGATAGTGGGGTTTCTTGTTCCACGAATAGTAGGAGTACAGACCATCGTCATTGTTTCGGCATCTGACGGCATGGCAGAAGTGGAATAGGTGCCTAGCCTCTATTGGGTAGCCGTCCTTGATGAATTTGATCATCATGGACATGTACTTGTGGAAGCTCGGGTGCATCTGCCCCGGAGCAAGTTGCAGGGTGGACAGAACTTCATCCAAGACAGGATGAAGAGGGAAGCGAAGGCCAGCCTCAAGCTAGGAGAGATAGACAACGGTACAGGCAGAGCGCCTATCTATGATAACATCATCTCGCTTGAAGTGGAGATTGACGTTGGAAGGGAAGTCGAAACGTTCCCTGTAACGGTTCAGATGCGCCAACTGGTACTGGCGCAGAACTGAGGATTTTTCAATATAGGCACCGTGAGGTGCGCTACCTGTGCAACTGGCCTCATCATCGGAGGGGCCTCTAACTTCCTCTAACCTAGCGGGTTCTACGGGAACGATGGCGGCCATGGAGATTGGAAGAAACAGCGAAGAAGGGCAAAAACAATAAACAGAGCAACAGAGTAGACAGAGCAGAATCACTCTGAGAACCAGAGAAGGGAGAAATGGGGAAACAGTAAAGAAATAATAAGAGATAGGGGTGAAGGGCGTACCGAACCAAAGAACTCAGAGAAATTGTTGAAGAGCTTGAGGAAGGTGAACTTTCAGATGAGAAGAGAATTCGGCAGAGTAACAGTGCTTGATGAAACATGGTGAAAGAGAAGGAGGATTCGGTGGGATTTTATAAGCATCTCTGGTTTGCGAAAGTAAACCACTACCCTTCATCTGAGGCGTACACCTGTATCAACGGAATTAAGAGCAGTGGCAAGATCGTCTTTTCAACAAGTATTATAACCGTCAGGGTCATTAAAGCGTTCTCGAAACTTAAATCGGCAATGATGACAGCCTGTCCGCATTAAAGAGACGCGACGGTTCGCACGCGTGACCAGCTGGCGTGAACGGTCGACCTTCTCAATAAGCGTTTAAAGCACGCAACGTTTCGTCTTCCGGAGCAGTGCCAGGTATGATCTTTTTGTCCGTTTATGACGCTTCGAACTACGTTCCAAGCATCATAAAGGGGCAAATTGTAACGGATAAAATTCGTAAAACCAACTCAGCGTTGAGGGACGAGCTCGTTTTTTTCGTTTTGTTCACGAAAGTGACACGTGGACACAAGTTGGGGTCACGTGCTTAAAATATCGGGGTCACACGTTGTCCGATGCACAACGATCCCGTTGTGCGCATTACGACGTCTTTGTTCTCTTGCAGAACAACGTTTCCGTTGTGACTTTGACGACGTGCTCGTTGTCTAAAGCACAACGTGAACGTTGTGCTCTTGACAACGTCGTTGTCGTTGCGCGAACAACGAGATCGTTGTCTCACCGACAACGAGGTCGTGCTGTGTTTTGAGGCATCTACGCCGTAACCGAGCTTGGGTCAACAACGAGACCGACTCGTAGGAGGAAGTGATCAGGAGGCGATCCATAATTCCGACAAGTGTGCCGAACTCGCCGTTTCGTGCCGAAAGCACTGTCTTGGCATTTAATGCTGGTCACTTCTGCGTACCGTCCGATCCCGTCCGATTGGACTTAGAGGAGGTCTCACGTGTAATGCAACCGACGGCAGATATATCTCAGATATTTGGCAATGAGTGCTAAGACACGTGGTATGGACACCTATGGCCATCCACGGTCATCGATGGCCATACCAGCCTTGCCCTATAAAAACCCCGTGATTTTTAGTGCACGGGGGACTTGATCAGTAACCCAGATCCAAGAATACGTGTTCAGTGCTCCTAGTGCCTTGAGCATTTTTTCAGTGTTTGTTCTTGTGCTTACTGTTCACCATCTTCTACCCCTACTGACTTTATCATCGGAGTACAGGTCAGGGTGCCACACCCTCCGCTCCAACCTTCTACCAGCAAACCAGGACGTGGAGGTAGCTGCTGCTGACGCGTGTCTGACCGGCTTTTTTTCCCTTCACAGTTACCTTGATAACAATGATGTAGATTAGGTAGTTTCCAACGTTTGAATTCAAGTTGCTATTATTACGGAATGCCACAATTACTTAATGTAAGTTTCTGGTTTTAAAGGGAGGGGAAGAATTTCCAATTAATCTTGTGTTTTGCATAAGGAGGCATGTCCATCCTCTAGACTTGGGCTGATCTCTACCCTTTAACTCACTTAGGACCGTGTCACCTTCCTTTCCAGATGATCGTTTTATTTGAAAGTGCAAGTAGAATGGATCTTGCTTTACGGTTCAAGTTCAAGATGAAGGTGCAAGTTGAAAGTGAAAGTCGTTCTAGGATTGGGTTTGACGTTGAAGATGAAAGTGCTAGTTCTCGCTGTTTTGGTATTTTTTTACTGTCAGAAATGACCTAAGACAAGTGTCACGCTAAAATACCATCTCTGATTAACTCTTGAGCTAAAGCTATGACTGATATTTAATCTCCTTTTTTAATAATCAAACTGAGACAAAACAGTAGTTGCATCATTTTTCATATATTTAAGGATTTTTTTTTTTTTTGGGTAGAATCATATATTAAAGGGGTTTTTTTTTGGGGTTAAGAAGGAAAAGTAACACCTAAACATACACAGTCAAACCTAAGAAGGTTACTGCTAAGCAGTCATATTTAAGGTTGGATTATTGCATTTTTGTTGCCAATTATGTATCAAGACCATCTACAGGACGTAAGCAGAACAATAGATATGGACCAAAAAACAATAGAGAAATGCTTGGGTAGGTGGCCCATTAATCCAGCCCGGCCCATCCAAAAATAAAATTGAACAATAAGCCAAACCCTCTAATAATCCGATAGTAATATAATTCTTCTTTAAAACCAGAACAGAAGGAGTGAGACAAGAAGAGATCGATGTCGGTGTTTTGGTGCTCACGAGCTAGAGCAAGGCGAGCCGATTTACCATGCTGGATTCAAGCACCGGCGGAGCCACATGGGGCCAGTCCCCTGAAATTTTGGGGAAAAAAAAGATATTATATGAGTTTATTATTAATGATTTTAGAACAAATGCTCGGATGTGATGATTCAAGAAGAGAAGAAGAAGAAGAAGATGGTCATGGATGAAGGAAATAAAATAATTCCAGAAAGAAATAACTCAAAAATATTAATTCTATTTTTAATATTAAAAAAATATTTTAAAGGTTTTTTATTATTAAAATATTTAAAAATAGAATTAATATTTTTTAAAAAAAAAACTAAAGATGGGCAGATGAATCTTAACCACAGTTAAGGGGTGTCCAAAAGGAACGCTTGGCGACCTCAGGGGTGATTACCGGATTTGCCAAATCCAGTAGATTTGGTTTCTATAAATGGGAGATCCAATCACAGTCAATCATGATTGAATTCAGGGAGAGTTCAATCGCTCCCTCAAGTTAACACGTGTCCCCTTTAATTCTTATTAACCATGGTTAAGATTCTCAAACCCTTATTATTCAAGAATCTAACCTTAGATTTTTTTTAAAAATATTTATCTCTAGGTAAGAATTTTTAACCCTTAGGGTTAATAAATTTTTTTTCAAAATTGGTAGATTGTTGAACATTAAGGGTTAGATCATCTTGACCACGGTTAATAGGAGTTAAAAGATAAACATGTTGGCCTGTGGAAGCGACTGTGATTCGATCTCTAAAAGGCTCAGGATCCTCTTGAGTTCAAACCGGGGAGACTCTCTCCGGTTTGAACCCCTAGAGATCGTCACTTGTCTTCTTCGACACCCCTTAACCATGGGTAAGGTTCACCCACCCCTAGGGTTCACCCATCCATCCCGGTTTTTTTTAAAGAAAATATTAATTCTTTTTTTAAAATTAAAAACTGTTTTTAATATTAAAAAAACTCTAAAAACAGTTTTTTTAATTTAAAAAATAATAATTAATATATATAAAAAAAAAAAACAAGGATGGGTGGGTGAACCTTACCCATGGTTAAAGGGTGTCAAGGGAGACACGTGGCAACCTCTAGGGCTTCATACCGGAGAGAGTCTCCCCGGTTTGAACTCGGGAGGATCCTGAGCCTCTCTTAAATGATATGGTTTACCCAATAATAATAATTAAAATTCTATAAACAATCATAAGGCGTTGGCCTTCTCCTTACTGTTTTGCTGCCTACAGCTTGCACTATACAACATTTTTCCCAACATTTGGGATCCTCTACAGTTAATTTTTTGCTCGATTGTGCTAGATTGACACATGCCTTTATTTATAGTTTTTTTCTGTTTTGGTAAACTCAACAACACTACAAGGCGAACTTGAAGGTCAAGACAAGGAAACACCACACACTCACTCACGCACACACAACCAACACACTTGCAACCCAAATAATTAAGTTTCACCCAAACTCTCTTCAAAACGGGTACCAATCGTAAGAGGCGAGATGGAACTTATAAGGAAATGCAAACTCGGAAAGGCTTGATGTGGGACTAACCGTATAGGTTTTTTTTTATAGTTAACAACCATTAATTACATAGATTAATACTACCCTTTGTTAGAAAGAACAAAAAAAAAAAAAAAATCTTCGATTTATATGAATAAAACACGCACCCCGTCTCTTGCCTCACTAGTGGGGTGTGGCCTCTCTCTTTTAAAAGGCATTGGCATCCATTCCTCCATGTGATGAGTAGCAAGAACCGTAATCCCCAATATGCTAACCACTAACCCTATACTAACGCAGGTAAATGATATTTCCAACAAAAACAATTATATAAATAAGAGGACACATCACACATGTATTTTTAAATGAGCAATGCTAGGTCTATTTTCTGTTGTCAACTCTCCGATAAATTTTTTGGTATCTTTTTTTATGAGAAGATAAAATAATTGTTATAAACCCACAAAAATATGTCATACTATTTTATCTTCTTGTATAAAAATAGAGAAAAGTGGACCTAACATTGCTTTTTTTAAGTCACTAAAGCTTAATCATAGTTAAGGAGTGTCAAAAAGGGATCACTTGGCACGGCTCGACCCGTTGAGCTTTTTAATCCCGCTCAAGCTCGACTCATTGACTGCCCTAGGCCAGACCAAGCACAAAAGAAGTGAAGTGGGAGTCACCCATCTTCTCTTGTCTCAAGCTTAATTTCAACCATTCTTGTAGGAAACGATCTGGGGCTATTGGATGCATTATTAGAGATTGCGGACGCACTCTTATTGTTAGTGTAACAGATAAAATTCGTAAAATCAACTTAGCGTTGGAGAACTAGCTCGTTTTTGTTGTTTTGTTCACGAAAGTGACACGTGGACACGAGTTAGGGTCACGTGCTTAAAATAGAGGGGTCACACGTTGTCTGATGCACAACGTTCACGTTGTGCGCATTACGACGTCTTTGTTCTCTTGTAGAACAACGTTTCCGTTGTGGCTTGACAACGTTTTTGTCGTATATGAACAACGAGCCCGTTGTCTCACCGACAACGATGTCCTGGCTGTGTTTTAAGACATCAACACCGTAACCGAGCTCGAGTCAACAACGAGACCGACTCGTAAGAGGAAGTGATCGGGAGGCGATCCATAATTCTGACAGGCGTGCCGAAAGCACTGTCTTGGCATTTAATGCTGGTCACTTCTGCGTACTGTTCGATCCCGTCCGATTGGACGCTTAGGAGGCTCTCGCGTGTGATGCAACCGGCGGCAGATAGGATTGACATATTTGGCAATGAGTGCAAAACACGTGGTATGGACACCTATGGCCATCCATGGTCATCGATGGCCATACCAGCCTTACCCTATAAATACCCCGTGATTTTTAGTGCTTAAGGGTTAGTTGTTCATCATCCGTATTCGAGAGTATACGTGTCCAGTGCTTCTCAGAGCCTTGCGTAACTTTCAGTGCCTATTTCAGAGTTTACTGTTCATCATCTTCTACATCTACTGACTTTATCATCGGAGTACAGGTCAGGGTGTCACACCCTCCACTCAAACCTTCTACCAGTAAACCAGAGCGTGTGAGAAGCTGTAGCGACGCGTGTCCTTTCCGGAGTTTTTTCACCTCAAAATTGGCGCAGTCTATGGGAAATAATAAACGAACCCCCCTTTGCTCTTTGTGATCATGGCTGATCAGTCATCAGTGTTCGGGCGTGAGGATCAAACCCCTCAGGCCACTCATTTTGCACCTTCTGTCGTGCACATCCCTGGGGTCAGTCCTACGTCTGGGCACCCAGAGAGGACCGTGCCTCCTCCTGTCGAGCTTTCTGTTTCTGATCGCATTTTGGCGATGTTGCAAATGCAGCAGTCTGCTCTGAATCAGATCACCAGGCACCAGCAGTTGATGCAGGCGAGGCTGGAGGCGTTCGAGCATAGCAGGCTCGAGGTGGATGAGGTGCCACTTCAGAGGTCTTCCCTGAGACGTCAGTTTGACTTCTCTTCTTCTCCTTCTGCACCGGAGAACCGTGAAACCAGGTTTGTGCTTCATCCTACTGAAGGGGATGTAAGGCAGCCTCAGGTTCGGGCAGAGCAGAGTATTCCTTTAGATCGCATGGATTTGCGAGAAGGGGCAGGGCGAGAAGACTTGAGAGGGAATACTAGAGGTGCAGACGCCCAGAAGACTTGGGTGACTGCCAAGGAGGTGGAAGCTTTGATCGGTGCTCATGTTAAGAGCATGAAGGGAGGGATTCCTGACCACTTTGCTCAGTCAGCAAAGGACAACGTTGAGAACTCTCCTTTCACGGACGCCATCAATCAGTCGTATACTTCTTCGAAGTTTATAACTCCGATCTTCCCCATGTACACTGGAAGGACGGATCCAGAGGAGCATTTGTTTGATTTCAAACATGCGATGGTTGTTCGCAATCCAGATGATGACCTGTATTGCAAAGCTTTCCCCAACAGCCTGTCTGGGGCAGCGTGGAAGTGGTTTCGGAACTTGCCTCCTGGTTCCATCAGTAATTTCTCGGAGCTCAGGTCAGCTTTTATTGATCGTTTCATCATCAATAAAAAGAAGAAAGCAGGTGCAGATATTCTCTTCTCTTTGAGGATGAAGTCGGCCGAATCTTTGACGGACTTTATTTCACGTTTCACTGATGAAGTCCACAACATCGATAAGGTCGACGAAGCGAGCTGTATCGCTGCTTTCAAGAATGCTATCCCCAGGCATTCCGAGCTCTATAAGTCCTTGGCTCTTGACTATCCTGTCAAGATGGACGAGTTGATGGTTTGTGCCACCAAGTACGGGAGGTATGAGGAGAACGTATCCGATGTGCCGGTGCCGAAGCCCAGGACGAGAATGGTGGATGTCGTAGAAAGGACACACCGTTCTTCGAAGAGGAAGGAGAAGAAGCAGAGGTACTGTAAGCACCCAATTTTTACACCTTGCCTAACTAGGGTTAGTTTACACTAACCATCCCCCGAAACCCTAAAACCCTAGGACCTAAACCTTAGAACCCTAAAAACCTAGGTAAACCCTTATGGGCTCAAGGCCCATTAGCTTTGCAAAACCCGAAACCAAACACAAAGCCTTAGGATAACCCTAGACCTTGCCTTAGACCTAGCCCTAGGCCAAACCCTAGCACAACCCTAGCCTAAGACCTAGGACAACCCCATGGGCTCAAGGCCCATCCAAAACCCAAGAAACCACAAAAAAACCAAAGCCCATAGCCTTTAGGGCCCACACTTGGGCCCACCTCAATCCATGAGGGGCACATGGGTGGGACCCACAAACCCTAAATCCAAAATGGGCGGGAATTGCCCTAAATGGCTGCCCACAACCCTTTTGACCCAAGTGGATTTGGGTTTGGCTCGAAATAGCATGAAATCGGTAATGTCGCTAATCGAATTACCGACATTCAGTTTTTGGCCTATTTTTTTAATGTCGCTAATTCAATTACCGACATTACCGTGTTTCCAGGTTTAGCGTGTGCAGACTCCACTGCAGCACCACCAGAGGCTTAGGACCTCCCCCATTGATCCTTGGACCTTCCCTAAATGCCCTTGGACGTCCTCCTTCCTCCCCTATAAATCCCAAGCCATCCTCATGCATTCTTCACTCCCACTCTTCACAGTGAAACCCTGTCAAAACCGAGACCACCACATCCACCTTCGCCCTAAGCCCCCACCAGGTCTCCACGACCTCCCAGGCACCACCACCGGACACCCAGCTCCGTCCACAGTCTCCATAGCAAATTATCCAAGGGTAGGGTCATCCCTCATCCCTCCTTTTGTTGCCCGAACTGTAAGGGACCCCTGGTCCTGATCCAGGGGTCCCCTTTTGCTTTCCTTTCATTTGTATAGCTGCCACAGCCAAGGATAGGGGTCCCCCACCTTCACCATAGGTGTGGGGAACTCCCTAGAGGCTAGGCTCGAGTGCAACACTCCTCCCACCGTGCATGGAAGCCTCCCATAGGGTCTGGGGGTCCCTCAGGCAATGAGGGAACCCTTAGACCCCTGTTGGTTCAAGACCAATGGGGAAAAATTGGTTTTTCTAAAAATCTGCTAGTGGTCGGCAATGGCAGTGCCGACCACACAAAATTGGGCTAAAAGCTTAATGTCTTCACTTCTATTACCGACATGCCCAAAAGAGCCTAAAAACTCTTTGTCCCCATTTGGTTTACCGACATGCCAAAAATAGCCCTAAAAACTCTTTGTCCCCATTTGGTTTACCGACATAATGAGCTTATTTTGGTACTGACTTCGGGCGCCTGTGGGGCCCACATGCCAAGTCCTCTGGGGTCCACCCCCGGCTTGTTGGAAAGCTCTTGACTTCCCTTAGCTCCCTGTAAAATTTCAGGTTCAGGGGCCATGCCTAACCATGGTTAGCAGACCCCTAAACATGGGTTAAAATACTGTCCATAGTGTCGGCAGTTCAAATGCCTACATTACAGATTAATTTTTACCCGACTTTGAATCCCTGTGGGGTCCACATCTGGCCTATTCAGAGGCTGAGACCTATACCATTTGAAAGATGGCACTCCCAGCTTTCCATCCATGTGCTTACTTTACCCGGGGGAGGTCCCTAACCCTAGTTAATAACCTCACAAACCTTGGTTAAAATTTTACTGAAATGGAGGTAATCTGTTTACCTCCATTCTGTAAAATTTCGATTTCGGGCTTTGTGCAATGCCCAAACCTGGTAGGAGGCCACTCTAGGCCCTGCCATACCCTTTGGGCCCATTTTTGACCAACCTTGACCCTTAACCATGGTTAAAATAGGCCCCGGTTAACTTTTAACCATGGTTAAGCACCACTTAACCCCATAAAAAAATATGGAAAAATCCCTAAAAATCCATAAAAATACAAAAGACTAAAAAATCAACTCTTAGACTTTTTTAACCCTGGTTAGCAACCCTAACCACGGTTAACACCCTCTTAACCCCGGTTAGCAATCCTAACCCATGGTTAACATCTTACTGAAATGGAGGTAATCTGTTTACCTCCATTCTGTAAAATTTCGATTTCGGGCTTTGTGCAATGCCCAAACCTGGTAGGAGGCCACTCTAGGCCCTGCCATACCCTTTGGGCCCATTTTTGACCAACCTTGACCCTTAACCATGGTTAAAATAGGCCCCGGTTAACTTTTAACCATGGTTAAGCACCACTTAACCCCATAAAAAAATATGGAAAAATCCCTAAAAATCCATAAAAATACAAAAGACTAAAAAATCAACTCTTAGACTTTTTTAACCCTGGTTAGCAACCCTAACCACGGTTAACACCCTCTTAACCCCGGTTAGCAATCCTAACCCATGGTTAACATCTCTCTTAGTCTACCGGACTACACCCTAGGCCTACCGGGCCTCACCTTTGCCTCCGGGCTTCACCCTTAGCCTCCGGGCTCAATCCCTTTGCACATTGACCAGCCTCGGTCAAGCAAAACCTTAATCTGTCGGATTAGGTCCATTAGCCACCTCTTGGTGCACACACACACGCCCCATTGCCTTAGCACGGGCTCAAGTGCTAGAACTACGCTCGGTCTGATCTCACCCCTCATGTGAGTACGTAGGCAGCCCAACACGGGCCCGACCCTAATTAGCTTTTACTTTCTTCCGGTTAGTATTAACTTAAGCACTAATGACATTCGATTAATCTTGATATTTATTTTGGCTTAAACCTAGCAAGTAGGGAACCACCAAATGTGGAAGTGTCGGGTGCCTAATCCCTTCCCCGAACTTAACCGAACCTCTTACCCCGATCTTTGATCGCGGACCAAGCCTTATCCAACATTCCCGGGGGACTTATCCCTTCTTAATTAATAAGTGGCGACTCTAAAACCAATCCCCAGTGAGTGAATTCTCCGCGCTCACAGCTCTAGCGACTCTGCTGGGGAGACTTGTTGTTCAACCCGAGCTCTAGGTTTAAGCCAAAATAAACCTCAAATTAAATGCTTTAGTATTCAACTTAATACTAATCGATTTTACATCTCTTAAATGGCTTGTGTACTGTGCATTTCATTCACCCAATAATAGTGTAATTAAACCAAACACCTATTAGTCAGGCTTATTACGCTAACGGTCGCTGGATGATGATCCTCGGTGTCAGTAGCTTAAAAGTCTTGGAGGTCCGCGGAACTTGCCTGTTGGGTGATGACTCTCAGGAAACGGTTCTGAACGCTCCCGCTTACACCAATCATCCCTTTTCAGGTATGTTCTATACCGTGGAGCAGAATATACGGTGTTAAGTGACCCCCCATCCTTAGGAACACACTTGCATACACCTGCATACATACATATAGCCTAGGCTAGGGTATAGTCTACAAGCAGTCCATCCGGAAGGGTACCCTAACTCTAACTTGCTTACACCCTATACCTGTCTCCAATCATGGTTGGCTATCCGGGCACTTTACCCGAGTAAACACCCATTCAGGGGCATGTACTAAGCCGAACTTGTGCTTGTAATAAAATACAACCGACCCCGTGTCCTGGCATAGCATGTGGGGTTCAAACCCCGGGCAGATAGGTCTTTTCAAGACCTAATCCTAGCCTTGACCTGATAGGCCCCTGGTTACCAATAACCCGGGTAAAGCACGCCGGAACTCTGTCCGACTGCCCTATCGGCTCACATGTGCCTTGTCACACCCTCAAAAAAAAAATAAAAAAATTTGCATAATCATGTTGCATAATCATTTCGCACATTTGCATTTTCATCCGTATTTCACAGTACACTCACCATCGAGTCTGTATATTTGTAGATGGCAGGTCCTTCAGGGATCGTAAAGACAACTGGTCAACCACCTCGGCCCGTGCACTTGACTTTTCAG
Organism: Tetracentron sinense; assembly: GCA_015143295.1. NCBI lineage: Eukaryota > Viridiplantae > Streptophyta > Magnoliopsida > Trochodendrales > Trochodendraceae > Tetracentron > Tetracentron sinense. The sequence continues at coordinate 2,917 of JABCRI010000271.1, read as the reverse complement.
GGGCCATGCGGCTGGAATCTCCAGAAGGCAATTGAGGCACTCACTTCCGGACAGCGTTTCGCTTGGGCCCAGCATTACAAATTGGGATCCATCCTCGACCTATCCATGATTAACCTAGATCCGCGCCTCTTAAACGCTGCAATCCAATGTTGGGATCCCTCGTACATGGTCTTTCGTTTCGGTAAGAACGAACTATGTCCGACTTTGGAGGAAATTCAGCGCATTCTAAGGTTAAACATGGACGGCGATGCCATAGTACCGCGCTTCAGGGCAAATTATCAGGCAGACCTATCAAGGTTCTTGCATCTCAGGCCTGCCCGCCTGCAGCCCGGTCCTAACGGCACCTTCGACCGGATACCCGTGCAGTTTCTGGAAAGCCTGTACCAGCCTAAGTGGAACCCTGACCCCATAGCGCCAGGACTCCCCGGTATCAACGCCTTTACACTAAAAGTTGTCTCTCAGTTGTTATTCCCGAGATGCCGCACACTTGTTGAGTCAGTTCTGGTCGGGATCATCGAAGACACCTGTAGTTCCGGAGCCATCGTACCAGTCATCCTTGCTGAGATGCTCAGGGCTCTCAATCAGGCATCAGGCCGTTGGAAGGGCATCTTCTATGCCAGCTCACCGCTTCTGCACATCTGGTTGGTAGCACACCTACCATCGGTCATAGCTATACCGGACGACCTTCGTGAAGCTTACAGTATACCCCGGAAGATCTCTCAGGGTCAGGGACCGATTGTGACTATATAAGTCGAGGAGCTCTACCAGCTTCTTCAGGACTTGACAGAGAAGACCATCACCTGGCACTGCGAATGGCTGGTCATGCCAAGGCTACCTCGCGTCGTCATCTCAGGAAGACGGTGTATGATCCTTGCCGGTCTTACAGGCTCTGCAGCCTATGTACCTCTCCGAGTCCTCCGTCAGTTTGGACTCCCCCAGCGCATTCCAGTCATTGACCGGCAGGAAAATGATTTTGCCGACTTCACAATGCATTTACAGCAACTCACCGAGCGATTTCAGTCCAGTTGGAGAACCTCTAGGCGAGATCGGTGGCCAGACTTTGTGGTCACAACAGGGCCATCTATTGATGTAGCGTACCGCCTTTGGGTGAAAGATCCTGACATTCCATCTCCCATGCCCGCACCTAGGGAATTGCCGACTTCAATCTCAGCTCCATCACGGGGCACCATACCGTTATCTGAGATGGTAATCCCTTGGACAGACATCTTCTCGGAAAGACAGCTCCACATTCAGATGAAAGAAAAGCGGCTTCGAAAAGCCCAGATAGCGTTCAGGCTACAGGAAGCGGAGCGGGACTGCGAACTCCAGGCTAGACAGGAGCAGATCCACCACCTCAAACAGACAGTTCGCTCTTAATAGAAGAAGCGGAGAGGTGATGTCAAAGAGAACTCCATCCTCAGGGCGCAGTTGCACTTCCATAAAGAGCAGCTTGATAGTGCAAAGGCAGAGATGACCGACCGTATCCGACAGTTCGGATACCGGATGTTTGGGGCTACAGAATCCCTTGCTTACATGGAGGTTGAGGTCACATCCCTCCAGCAGCAGCTCATGGACCAAGGGGGCATCCCCCGACCTCTTGACTTTGCGATCCCAGATGGGCCTGCCTAGGATTGAGTCTTTTACTTTTTAGTCACATAGTCATGTACTCATTACACCTCCACATGCATCAATGAAAAAACCTTTTCTAGCATCATCTCTCCTATCTTCATGCATATTCATGGTTAATCGTTGCATCTTTTCAGTCTACATGAGTCGACCCATGACTCGTTCTCTGATTGCGATTCTCGCAGAAGTCGCAGAAGCAGTGTTGATCGAGATACCAGTCACGGAGCTAGTATCGTACCAGCCTCCATCTGAGAACAGTTCAGAAGCGATGACAGAACCATCAGACCATCAGCAAAGAATGGATGATTTAGTACAATCGCATGACCGGGACATCGTCGCCATGCAGAACAAGCTAGACCGAGTTTTGGAATCCCTAAACATTCTACTTGGTGCCCGAACCGGAGAGCCCTATGACCGAATCCCAACAGATAACCCCGATCAGCCTCGTCCAGAGCCACATCAGCCTATCTCAGTCATCATCCCTAATCCTGGACCCGCAACTGACGGAGGAGAAGCGGAGTTTGATCAGTATGAGGAACAACCTAGGGCCTCGCACGTCCACCAAGACCGGCCGTCATCATTCGACCCTACACCGTCCCTTAAAGATCAACATGAGGAGATAAAACAAATGAAGGAGGAGATGAGAAGGATGAGAGGGGCATCTGCCAACCCCGCCCTATCACTGGAAGACCTCACATTCTCATCAGGGGATGCTGTACCCCCAGGTTTCAAAGTTCCAGACTTTGACAAATACGATGACTCCGGCTGTCCGAGACAACACCTGCAGATATACCTGGGGGACATGCTCTTGTACAATAAGAATCAGCCACTATTGATCCAGTACTTCCAAAAGAGCCTGAAGGGGGCAGCCCTTACTTGGTGGATGTCCATTGACAAACAGAGAGTCAAAACCTGGCAAGACGCCATGGACATGTTTGTGGAGCAGTACTCCTTCAACCAAGAGCTCCGGCCACAGCGGAGCCAACTGGAACAAATGAGCCAGCGGAATAATGAGACATTCCTGGAGTACGCCTCCCGCTGGAGGGTAATGGCTGCAAAAGTCTCCACTCCTATCCCCAAGGAGGATCTGGCGAGCATCTTCATGGGCACCCTGAAGCAGCCCTATTCGACTCTGATGGTCACTCTACCAGTTGTAGACTTTGGTACTATCGTTAAGACGGGTGCCCGTATTGAAACAGCAATACAGAGTGGAGCCATCCATTCCAGTCTTGGGCTCGATCCTCCGAAAACAGTGACAGCTTCTACCACAAACAGCGTCCCGGACAAAAAG
>JABCRI010000270.1:0-77672 GCA_015143295.1 Tetracentron sinense | reverse complement strand
TCCTCCTATGAAAGTTTATTTGTCAATTCCATTCATATGTACTTACACTGTGTTCATCTTAGGTCATTTTTTCCTTCCATATGAATTACATTGTGAGTATGGGCCCACCAGGGCTGGTTCTCAAATGCATCTCTATTTTTTGTGTTCTGGCCTGTGTTCTCTGCTTTTGTCGAATTTGCGTTACTTATATCTGGCTGTGTTTTGGTCGGTATTAGCTCATTTCTCTTGTGTGCTTCGAGAACTGATAGGTATCAGTTAAAAACAAAGAATTTCATTCCTGTAAGCCCATTGCTAGCAAGTACACTCTAAAGAACGAGAAGAAATTCACACCAGAGAACAAGAAAACTCTAGACACGGGATCAGCCGTATGGTCTTCGGTAGCAGTAGAGGTTGTCAGGCGGCATAACGTAAAGAGGGTCATAGCATAGGTGTACCAAGGGCATAAAGATCGAAGGCAGACTCGAGTGACGAAGAGCAAGACCTTCAAAGAGAAGTGCTTTCCTCGACTCCTTCTGACCTCAGGCCGTCGTCCCTAGGTACAATGTCCTTGCTTTTAAGCTTCGGAGCGATTGGTTCCCTCCTGCGGTTGTCTTCTATCAATCGTCCTTCCTTGTTCACAGAGCCTGACTCATCAAACTCCTTTTCGGTCCTCCCCTCCTTCTTCATCCATCAACCTATCGGCATCTCCATTTGATAGTTCTGAGGGTCTGGAGGTCGCAGTTATAGTTTGGCCCTGCCCTTTACTCTTCAAGCTCATGTTGCAAGGAGCTGCTCTTTCGCGCTGCCTCGACTTCCTCTAGCTGCCTTCCCAGTGTCTGGGATACGCCTTTTCATCTCACTGATTCGAGACGGCCCTCTCACCACTTCCTTTGCTTTGCCTCCTCTTCCCTTCGCCTCACTTCAACTTCTTTTTGCCACCCAAGCTTCTTCCTGGGATTTTTTTTTCAACTACTGGGCAGTAATGAGTTTGCCTCCACCATCTCATTTTGGAGTGAGCTTTGATGATCAAGATCTATTCAATTTCTCTCCTTGGCACGGGTGTCCTTTCTTCGATGGTTGTAACCCTTTCCTTTCCGTACCCTACTGCTCTTTGAGATGGTTTTGCACGATGCTACACGGTCACTCCATTTTCTCAGCAACAAGTATTCGCGTTGGAACAAAATAGCACAGTCAGTACAAACCGTTTAGGATAACGCAAATTAATGTGAGACAACGATAATCTACCGTGCGAGTTCGCACACGCCGCGTGATTTGCATGTCGAATACGGATAACTGTTCCACAAGCTCAATATCATTGGGGTCCATGGCCTAGTTTCACTGCTAAGGCCACAGAATCTTTTGTCCATTGCTGGAATACTATGTTTGGTCGTCCATACCTTGAGAAGTCAGGGGTACTATGGTGACCTCTGGTTTGCCAAACGACCGTTGTGATGGAGCATAGTCGTCGTTGTCGTAGCATGCGCAGCAAGTATTGGCTGGGCAGCAAGTTCAGCTTGCGGAGTAGCAACAGGGTAGTGTTGACTACTAAGGTGGCCCCGCTGTGGTTTCGGTTTCCCTTACGACACGAGGATGACGAGGAGAGACTGCAACGTCTTGCCTTCCTCAGGCACTTTTCTTCTCTCTTCTCCTTCTTGGCCAATGGCTCGTCGGAACGTTGTTGTTCCTGTTTCGTTTAGCTTGGCTCGTGGCAGCAACTCAGGGAAGTCTTCTTCTTTGGAAGAAGAGGGGAAGGCAAACTTGGTGCTTGCTTCGCGTTCGGGATTTGCAGACAAGTGGGAAGGCTACTCGCTCTTCTTCGTCTTCTCTCAGTAGGTCATCATAATGCGAGGAGGCACCCTGTTTGTCTCGATCAGAGGTAGGGGTTGGTTTCACGTACTGTCGAATCCCCACTGTCAGACTTAAGTAGGTTTTCCACCTAATGTATTCACCTTCCTGTTCTCTCTGGCTGTTCGTGAGGACTCATTCTTCTTTTGTGTGATGTCCCTTGAAACATTCTCTTCTTATCCACCTTGCACAGGCAAAAGATTCTCAAACACCAGTAAAGACCACGACCAGATAACACTGACGGTGACAACGTAAGAGTAGCAGACAACGAACAAGAAGTTATTTACCTGGTTTCTCTTGAAGACATTGGGAATAGAGGAGGTCTCCGATTTCCATCCCCTGAACGATGAGGGTTGCCTTCCAGTCTCTTTCTATATTCTTTATGCCAAGCTATATTGGTGACTAATGATTTTTTATTCCAAGAGAAGTATTTAAAAAAGGTCACCTTACACCTCGAAACTTGACACGTGGCCTGAAATGAAAGGTTGTCTGGCCTCGGAGCTGTTACCATCCTTAATGAATTTAATCGTCATAGACATATCCTTATGGAAATTGGGATGCAATTTGAACCGGGTGGGCGGTTGAAGGATGAAGAGCCAACTCTACAACGGAATGCAAGGGTAACGTAGTCCAACCTCGAGTTGAGCGGACACAACGGTGCATCGAAAGAACGCTTACACGAAGCATCTTCTCTTTTGAGTGCAGATGGACATGAGAGGGGGAAATCAAAACGATTCTACAGTGATTCAAGATACTCCAGTTGTTTTTTGACGGCGTTCGAAGACTCTGCAATATAGCATCATACGGTGTACTACCGTGCAACTTGCCTCACCATCACTCATGCTCTAACCCTCCTCTTCTCTTACCCTAACGCTTCCTCTCGGGAAGCTTCGATAGTCATGGTGAAAAAGAATAGGGTCGAAATAGAGCAAGAAGAACAAGAATGAGAGAAACAAATGCCAGATTAACAGAAGAGTAAAAAGAATAGTAAAAGAGCAAAAGATAGAATTCAGAGGGAGTGTACCAAAGAAATGAAGGAGAACAGAAGCTTGAAGGCTTGGAGCTAGGTCGAGCGCAAATCAGCAGAGTAACAATATTTTCAAGAGCAGGTGACGAAGAATGAGCGCTCTTCAGCACTTATATATATCTTAGTGATATCAAGATAGAATACCCTTCATCAGAGCCGTGCACGTACCCAAAAAATAAGGTCAAATGGTCTTTACATATATTTGAAATTAGCGTGTCAGAAGAACTTTGTGCAAGACCTTGAACCCTTCATCTCCTTCGTACACGTCAACTAGAGCAGGGACAACGATTGTCTTTTAATAGACGTAATCGTTAGAAGAATAAAGCGCTTCGAGTTCGCGAAAAATGACATTATGATACCTGCCATGCATAAATGAGGCGTGACGGTTTCGCACGCGTGCGACAGCTGAGCGAACCTTCGCATCTTATAGCGTATAGCTCACCCACATTACGATCACTGAGCAAGGTCAGTATGTTTTGTTTGTCTTGGTAGTTGTTTATGACACTTCGAACTACGTTCCAATATCATAAAGGGACAATTGTAAGGGATAAAATTCGTAAATTGATTCTTAAGTGTTGGAGAAACAAGCTTGTCTTTTTCGTAGATATTTACACGTGACGAAATAGCGTACAGGTCCGTTGTGTTGTTAGCTACGTATCCGTTGTCTTCTTGACATCGATCATTGTCTTTGTTCACAATGTGTCCGTTGTCTTGTTAGCAACGTACCGTTGTCTTCTTGACATCGTGTTCGTTGTCTCGTGACATCGTATTTGTTGTCTTCTTTATAACGATTTGTCCTCTTTACTCGTGCTAGCCAAATATCAACGAGCCCGAGCTTGGGTAAAAACGAGACCGACCTCCGCAGGAGGAAGTATTCAGGAGGCGATCACCTGACTCTGTGGTAGGTGGAAACAGTCTTGGCTTTAATGCTGATCACTTTCGTCATGCTGTCAGAACTAAACCGACTACAACAATAGTAGACTCACACGGGTGACACGTAAGGCGCCAAATCTGTGTGTCATATTGGTAATGAGTTATAGAACACGTGATATGGGCATCTATGGCCATCCATAGGCTCCGACTAAACCTATAAGACCCCTAGAGACCCAGTGCATAAGGACCACGAAATTTTCATCTCTTTCACTCTTATTGCTTCTGTGCTTCTTACTGTTCACCATCTTCTACACTACTTACTTTGGCATCGGAGTACAGGTCAGGGTGACACACCCTCCACTTCAACTTCAACCTTCTACCAGTTAATCAGAGTACTTGTAGCAGCTGCTGACGCGTGTCCCTCACAGAAGTTTTACTCCACAAATAATTTAGGAAGCAATTGTCCGTCTTGTCAATGCATATCAGCCTATGCCCTCTTTAATTAAATAATATAGTATATATTTAGTTTTTTTTTTTCAAAAGTTTGTGGAGGAGGGGGCTCAGGCACAACCCTCCTTTCCCCTGGTTGGTTCTGCCCATGTCCTAGGCTATGTCCATGTAGTATCAACGATTTTTTTCTCAAAGTTTAAGGGAGCTCAACCCACTCAACCTCTGATTTCACTATTCACCCCAGGCCCCAAGCTATGTCCTGGTTTTTTTTTCTGAAAGGTGGAGGGTTAAACCACCTTGAGCGCCATATGGCTCCACTTAGGGGTGTATCCAAGTCGAGCCAACTTGAAGGCTCGGCTCGCTCGATCAAGCTTGAATAGATTCAAGCTTGAAATGTGTTCAACCAAGACCTGTTTGATTGGGCCGGCTCGATTCAATCGACTTTGGCTTGACTTGAATATTATATAAAAATAATATATATTATTTATATATATCATTATATATAATATTTTTATTTTTATTCAAAAATATTATTTTAATAAATCAAGCTGAGCTCGGCTTGAGCTTGAATCTATTCGAGCATGAACCAAGCTTTTCGAGCAACAGTTCAAGCCGAGCTCAACCTATGAAAGGCATGGTGTTTCAATGAGCATCACAATCATGACAAGAGATTATGAAAAATGGGAAATTTTTTAGGTATACAAGTAGTTATCTGGCCTCAGATTTTGCTTTAGAAGGTAAATCTTTTGAAGACAGCAGAAGTTCATGATGAATCATTTATTAGTAGTAGGGGTTGCAGTGGGATGTGTTGATTGTGTTCGGTCGATCGGATCGGACTCTTGGGTCGTCCCTCGGCAAATGGAAGGAGCATAATCAGCTGAATGTAGACTGGACATCAAAAAGGCAGTGTCGCGCTGCTCACACTTTGTTGGCTTTCTTACCTGCTCTTGATTTAGGGGCTAGCTAGTTGCTTCAACCCCCTTATGTATGTAAAGTTGTAAACTGTGACAGATCCATAGTAGAGCCAGTGACAGTTAGTTATTAGGTAATTAAGTTAAATAGCTATCGATTTAGGCTATTACTTATGAATGTAGGAAATAGTTAGCGTACCTAGGAAATGGATTTTAAAATCTAAGGCTGGACCTCATTAGTCCATGCTTGGACAGATTTAAGTCATTAAATTTGTGGCTAAATACTTACGTAAGTAAATTGGGAGACAAGGTCCTAATGATAGTCAGGCAAATTGGGAGACAAGGTCCTAATGATAGTCAGGCCCTTTTAGAGTGGTTCTTTGGGCTCACCTTTATGACATATTAGCAGTTACCTTAGGTCTGATTGCGTTACGAAAAAAATCAAATCCGTACTATTCTTCTTAGTCCCACATGGGTTGGATACTGACTTCGCAAGGGGTGTATAAGGGGTCACTAACCCTCCATCAGTCAAGCCTTTTTTGAGTGATTGCTTGGACTAACCCTTATGACACCATCGCGGTTACCTTAGGTCTGATTATGTGTGTGTGTTACGTGTTATATTATTTCTTACTGGAAAAAAAAAGAAAAAAAAAGATAAGGTCTCAATGATATATACAAGGTTAGTTCATATCTCAAAATATAGAAATCAATCTCTTAAAATCCACTCCACATTTGGAGATAAATTTCTAAATTGCTATAGTGAAACTCCATATTTGGAGATGGAGAGAGAAATGAGATCAATCTCCAAAACACTGTTCATCTACTTGTATCCCTTTTTAGTCTTTTAATATTTTTTTTAAATATCATTTTTATTATTTTAAATTTTTTAATAATAAATTATTTTAGTAGGCCTAGCATATATGGATTCATTCACATCGAGTAGTGATTTGAAAATGAAATAGTGTTTTTGGAGATGTGGTTGGTTTGAGAAAAACTTTTTAGTTGGGCCAGCATCTCCATATATGGAGATGATGTCGTTTTGGAGATAGATTATGGAGACTTGCGTTGGAGATGCTCTTGTTTATTAATGAATGAAGAGACTAGAAACCAAGTTCACTCTCACCTATAGATTCATCTTATGTCCTTATTGGAAAATGATATTTTAAAATTGAGAAATTTGAACCCCACTTATATTTCGCTACCTTCAATTTATTTAAAGGATTGAAGCTCTCGAAAGGCGTGGTTCAGTCCAGATCTACTAGTCTGAGAGTAGGAGAGAAAGAGAATGGACGATCGTAGTTTTAGCGAACGCGGTGAGACCCAGGAACGGAAGAGTGAAGAGAGAGATCTTTTCTGGTTTAATCGGAGCTGGAAATCCTCCTCCCCAACACCAACCCCAGCCCCAGCCCAGCCCCAGCCCCAGCCCCAGCCCCATCCTCCTCTTCCCCCCTCTTCTTAGTCTTCTTATTCTTAGTAGGTAGTACTATACTTTTGTGTGTATATCAGAAGAACCACTTACTTTCCGGTATAATCATGATGTAGAGATGTTACTAGCCTCATCTTTTGGCCTACATATGACTCTTATGTATTACCCCTAAACCCAGTGAAGGGGGTTCATCTTTCTATGTTTACTGTTTCGCTTTTACTCACCACTTCTCTAATTTCTACTTTATGATGATCTGAGAATCTGCTTCTAGCTATTAGAGATTCAGCTAATAGTTTTACAGGTTAGTCTCAGATTTCTTGGAATTTTCGTTTATTTATTTTTTAACATAACCAGTTGGTGTGTGTGTTGTTTTCTGCTTGTTTATGGCCGCACCCAGGTTATGCCGGTGCCAGCCTTTGATGCGCGATCCGGAATTTCAACCCCTCTAAGGGGTGGACCGGTGGTTCCCGGACTTAATTACGCGTCATCAAGCAGAAAGTCCTGGGTTCGACTTCCCACTCCCCTTTGGCCCGCACGGTTTTCCCGACTTACGTGATGTGGCGGGCTCCTGTCGCACCCTTGGGGATTAGTGCTGAAGGGTTGGGGACGGAAGCAAATCGTCTGTCTCTCTGTTTCTCCCTGTGGTCATGAGTGTTGGAAGGCTAGGATTTATTAGTGTATACGGCTTTAACCGTTGTAATAGCCTCTTGGAGAGATCCTGGTCTCGTCTGGCCTTCAATTACTTTGGCCACCTGAAAGAATGCAGGGAGAACGTGGTTCCGTTGGGGATACCCCCAATTAGCAATTAAAAAAAAAATTTAGAGTACTCACATCTTGGGCCCATCCAAACAGGCCCTTACATCTTTTTCCTTATCCACAACAGTCCTGTATCTTTTTCCTTAAACCGTTATATGCCACAAAATTACTTCCGAGAGAGCTGGTTTTTCAGTTTTACCGATTAAATTACAGCTTAGGAATAAAGTTTTGTTTCCAAACACGGCCGCTATTTGGGCTTTAAGACTAAAGGCAACAGCAACCAGCCAACCACTGGAATGAAGACGATGATCTTTTAGATATGTGCATGCTTAAAAATATGATATTTTATTTTTCTTTTATTATTATTTATGCAATGGGTGTCTGTCCTTTTCACTGCTTAGTCTATTTTGATTTTGTCTCTCAGCACCCATAATTATCTACAACACATGCGTGTCAGCTTAGCATTCCTCCGAAACAAAATTAAAAAATAAAATTTAAAGAGATTCCTGACGTAACCATGTTAGCATCAGCCAACGCGTCATCATTTGCAGGGTGGAGCCAAGCAGCACTTTATGTACCCTCAAATATACTCTAATCTACTCCCTAATTGTAACCAACCCTTTATAACCAACGAAGGCTAGGATTTGAGTGGGCTTATTTTATCTTTTCTAATGTTACATCAGTTATAATCTTAACCGTTTAACAATTGAAATTATCGGTTAGGATTTTGATGCATATTTGAGAGTACACCTTGGTATATCCTTCATTAATTCATTGAAAAATAGTAATCTTGACGGATTTGGTGGAAAAAGATTAAGTGGGTACTAAATATTTTAGGTCTAAATAATGTATGGGGATATGCGCTTGGAAAAAATTTTGACGTCAGCTATCCCCTTACCTCATAGCTATGACTAGTTAAATAATAAAATTAAATTACACTCACCTTCCCTGAGGTCTGGTGAAATTTCAAAACCTCTCATCTAGTTTCTGAAATTACACTCTCTCCTGTCAGACTCTTTATGTTAACACTGTTAACTAAAGTTACAATTTTCTTATTTTACCCCTATTACTTGATTGAGGAAACACGTTTTTACCGTTTGAAAGTTCAACCAAATAAAAACATAAACTTCCAAGCCGCCACATGTCCCTTTTAATACCAACTAATTATATTAAGATTTATTCACCCCTAGGGTTTATCCATCTAACCTTAGTTTTAGGAAAAAAATAACTTAGGTTGGTTATGTTTTAGTGCAATTAAGAGGGCTCTGAAAGCTGCAATGTCCATTTTAACACCCATTAACTGTGGTTAAGATTCACTCATCCCTAGGATTCATTAATCTAACCTTGGTTATAAGAAAATAAAATAAAAAATATTAATCTTAGGTTAATTATGTTTAACCACAGTTAAAAGATCTCTATAAGCCGCCACGTGTCCCTTTTAACACCCACTAACTATGGTTAAAACTCACTCCCCCCTAGGGTTCATCCATCAAACCTTGGTTTTAGAAAAAAAAATCTTAGATGCTTATGCTTAACCACAATAAAAGGGAACTCTACAAGCCGCCACTTGTCCCCTTTAACGCCCAATAATGGTGGTTAAAATTCACTCAATCCTAGGATTCATCCATTTAACCTTGATTTTTAGAAGAAAAAAAAACCTTATGTTGATTATGCATAACCACAATAAAGGGGGCTCTACAAGCCACCACGTGTCCCCTTTAACACCTACTAATTGTGCTTAAGATTCACTCACCCCTATGATTAATCCATTTAACCAAGTTTTTAAGAAAAAAATAAAAATATTAACCTTAGGTTAATTATGTTTAACCACAGTTAAAGGATCTCTATAAGTCGTCATGTGTCTCTTTTAATACCCACTAACTATGGTTAAGATTCACTCACCCCTAGAGTTCATCTATCTAACAGTGGTTTTTAAATATATATATATATATATATATATATACTTGATTTTGGAAATATATATTAACCTTAAGTTAATATTATTAACCTTGGTTAGAAATTAATTATCATTTATTTTATTAACTAATCTTGTGTTGAAAAAGGGTAATTTAGATATTTTAAAATGTTTAAATGATGACATCAACAAATTCCATCCATAAAGTAACGGTAAACTTAAGGGAATGAGGCATCTATTACAGACAATTAAAGTTGAGGGGAGGTAATGTAATTTCAAAAACTAGAATGGAGGTTTCTGAAATTTCTCTAAACCTCAAGGAAGGTGAGTGTAATTTACCCTTAAATTAATTAGTATAAAATATATATTTTATTTTCACAGGATAGGAGACATTGCCCCCACAACTATGTCATATTAAATAATATATTAGTAATTTTTTAGGGGACAACTGTCCCCTTATCCAATGATTATGCCCATTTAAATACTTAAACAACTTAAATAAAATAAGTCTGGATCTTGTCCAATTGTGATTGAATTTGGATAGTTCAATCACATTTACATAGCTCTCTTTAACTCTAGTTAAGAACTTTTAATCCTTAAGACTAATCTTTTTTCTCAAAACTTTGTTTTGCATTATTGAAACCTAAGGGTTAGGGAATTTTAACTATAGTTAATGGGAAGTTGAAAGAGACACGTGTGGGTCGAGGTTAATGAAATATGACCTCAACTCAAAAAAAAATAGTTCTTTTTCAAAGTTAGAGATGGGAACTGCCCTATTCCCTACTATACGCCCATGAAAATTTTAAAAAAAAAATCTAATTTTTCAAAAGATTGAGTGGGGGCACGTGCTCCCATTTGGCTCCGCTCCTGGATTCATTTGGGTCGTTTGGACAACGGATAAAAATTAAGTCACCCAGACTTGTTCCACTGAAGTTGCATTGGATACAATATCCGAGATCCGGACAGTATTTCTCACGTGCCGACCCTTCCACTTGTCCGTGGATAGATGGGCCTCGGATTCTCTTTGCGAAGCCAGAAAGACTCATATCAGGCAACCACAAAATAGGGGTTGGAGAAGCCATTTCATGGGTCCCATGATTTTGATTTCTCCACATATAATTTGACACATGACGATAAAGTGGTAAAATAAAGGGGAGAGATATCAAGTTGGTAGAAATCAAAATCATGGGAAGAAAATGGAATGATTTCTCCCATTTTTATCGCCCCATGTCTCCTATTTTGTAGTTGCCTGAGGCCACCTTTCTGGGTTGCCAGAGACAATCGGAGGCCAGATAGATGTAGACACGGTGGCCCGCATCACATGGCCTGTAGAATAACTGAAATCGACTTTGGATCTTCAGTTGGTGCTGGTGAGGATTCCGCCGGCACCCACTCCCAGTCTCCCATAGTGCCACATACACCCTGCATCATAATTGGGTCCAAGCACAACACCGTGGTAGATATGTACATGAGGCATGTGGCTCCATGGGTGGGGGTATTGAAAATGATCCCTTGTCATTGAATTCTAACCTCTTTACTCTTTTACTACATTCAATGAATGTGCCGCACCTAAAAAGAAAAAAGTATGTTCTTTACACCTTTTCAACAGAGACCCGAGACTGGCTATATCCGGCATCAGGGTTTCCAAGTTTGCTGAATGCTCTAAGCCAACCCAAACTAGTTAGTTGTTGGTTCATGAATTTGAGCGAACCATACGGTGATATCAAAAGGGTCTTAGTTTGTCAAATATTTTAAAGTCATTTTTTTACAAATTTATACTTTGAGTTCAAAGTCATTTTTTTAAAATGATTTTTCAAAATTAGTATCTGTAATATATTATTTACATTCTTGAAAAATATTTATATTTAATAATATTTTATAAAATATATATTATTTTACAAGCTTAAGTAGCGAACTAAATTAAAACATTTAAACGAATCGATAAATGAATTATCTCATCCTATCCCTAACGAACCGAGTTCACTTTAGAGTGGCGAACTATGAACCCTAATTTGAACTAAGCGAACCAACGAACCATGTAACATTGTTCGACACCATTCATTAGGCTAAGAAATTACCTTTGGAAAATGCCCGAGATACACACTCAGGCACCGCTCTTCAGCGGATGCGTGGAATGGTGTTCAACCAAGGAGGTGATAGCATATCTCACATGTTCCGTTAGACAATATGTGCATATTAGGGTTGTCAACGGGTCGGATTCGGACCGGATCTACCTAGATCCGAACCCGATCTGATTAAAAATCCGTCAGATCCAAATCCGATTCGAGATCCGTTGGATCATGAATTAATCAATCTGAATCCAAATCTGATTATATTTGTAAGATCCGAATCCGATCCAATTAAGGTTAATTTTTTTAAAAAAAACTCTATTTTAATAATATGAAAATCTAATAGTACCTTAATTAACTCTAATTAATGTTAAATTGTTTTAAAAAAATTTATACTTTATGTATAGAAAATCAATGTAATATATTTAAAATGATTTTAAAAAAGTTATTATAATCGAATCGGATCACCCTATATCCAGATCCGATCCGATTATAATCGGATTCTACCAATCCGATCCAATTATAATCAGATTCCATCGATCCGAATCCGATCCCACGGATCACATACAGGGTCCAAAGTTCGGCTTATGGGATCGAATCCAGATCGGATCCGGATCCTGATCCTGATCCGATCTATTGACATCCCTAATGTGCTCCATGCCACGTGTGCTCCTTGACACCCATTAATTGTGGTTAAGATTCACCTACTCTTAAGAGTTAAATGATCTAACCATAGTTTTTAGAAATGTATCTTTAAAAAATTAAGCACATGAATGAGTAAAATCATAACCAAGGTTATTTTTTAAAAATATTTTTTCTAAAAATTAAGGTTAGTTTTTAACTTTAGGTATTATTGAACCTTATTTTAAAATCATAACCAAGGTTATTTTTTTAAAATATTTTTTCTAAAAATTAAGGATAGTATTTAACTTTAGGTATTAATGAATCTTAAATAAGGTTAATAGATGTCAAAAGAGAACATGGTGGGAGGTGGGAATGTAGCACTCAACAGAATGTGCAATGCATGTTATCACTCTCTCTAGTTAAACGCTTTCAGGCGTGCCCAAAGTGTTAATCTCGGCATAATCCGTTGCCCACCGATTATCTCTCTAATTTTCTTTCAACTCTTTATGACAATAATTTAGAGAAATTATAGAGTGAAGTGGAATTAAATTGAGAGGATCCAGCTCAGTGAGCTCGTGCTCTTCCTGACGTGGACACGTCATTAACGATATATTGTTTTTCCTGTTGCACACGTCAAGGCTTCACCTCTTTCGACCAAATTGGTGGGACCAGTTTTTCTAATCAAGACTGTCGGAAAAAATTGAGGGTCTAGATGCATTAGATGCTTTAGTCAATTCGCACGTGAAAATAGTGACAATTATGAGACTCTGCTACATATATACTGTAGATTTTTGTCCATATGCTGGTGGGGGTATTAAGATATCTTTTGGAGTGGTGTTTTCTGCTTCATATGCCAATTTATATGGAATTTTTTTTGGTATTTTCATAAATGTTTATTCAGTAAATAGGGAATACAAAAAGGAGCCAAATCATCTCCGGCAAATCCTATATTTAAAAAATATTTAATTACTCTTATCTTTTAATACTTTTCATAATTACATTTTTGAAGGTTAACAAATTCAAGGTTTACTAGGATGGTATTCATTACATAAGTATGGGTAAAAAAAGTCTAGTGAAAGTTACTAGCTTGGATGCATCTCAGTGGATGAACAAAGGAGACGTCACCTTTATAGTTTATCAAGATATTTTTATATTTTCAAGTTCGAGCCCTGCATGTGTTTGATTTCTCCCATCAATCCGTCCACTACCACCTTCATAATTCTCACTAATTTTCTTAATAACAAATTTTAATTTTAAAGTTCGTACTTTTTTCCCCTAAGACATCGTTTATACTTTGATACTAAGTAGGGTTAGTTGGTAGGTAAATGCATCAAAGTGGACCTCTTCCTTAACAGGCCGGTAGGGAAATTTTTTTTAATGTGATACTTGATTCCAGGATCTTTCAAGATTAGGGTGGAGTTAGGATTTTCTTTTAAGGGGATAATAATGACTGATTGATAATGTTAATAATTATTATTGATGAGTTCAAAAAGAATGATTTAGCATGTGCGGAATATTACTGATTTAAGGTGGAGGTGTTCGGGATTCAACCTTCCAAACTCCTTTTTGGGCCAACTTTATAGGTCATCTTATCTGTTTGTGTCCATTTGAAAAGAATAAATATATATTTTTAAAGTTATGGGGCAAATGCTCTCCTTTCCATTGACTATGCACTCTTAAATTAAATAATATGCAACAAAGCTTAACTTTTTTTTTTGAATCAATAATTTAGGGAAGCAATTGTCCGTCTCATCAATGCATATCAGCCTATGCCCTCTTTAATTAAATAATATAGTATATATTTAGTTTTTTTTTTTCAAAAGTTTGTGGAGGAGGGGGGCTCAAGCACAACCCTCCTTTCCCCTGGTTGGTTCTGCCCCTGTCCCTAGGCTACGTCCATGTAGTATCAACAATTTTTTTTTTCTCAAAGTTTAAGGGTAGCTCAACCCCCTCCACCACTGATTTCACTAGTTCACCCCAGCCTCCAGGCATTGTCTTGGTTTTTTTTAAAGGTTGGAGGGCTACAACAACCTTGAGCGCCATATGGCTCCACTTAGGGGTGTATCCAAGTCGAGCCAACTTGAAGGCTCGGCTCACTCATCAAGGTCGAATAGATTCGAGCTTGAAATGTGTTCAAGCCAAGACTTGTTTGATTGGGTCGGCTCGATTCAGCTCGACTTTGGCTTGGCTTGAATATTATATAAAAATAATATATATTATTTATATATATGATTATTATATATAATAATTTATTTTATTCAAAAATAATGTCAGCACCCCATTTTTATACCCCCTTTTAACCATGGTTAATTAACTTAACCATGGTCAACCCCACCTAAACCCTAAGACAGCCTAGTCTAACCCCTAGGTCCAAACCATAGTACAACATAAACCCTAGGTAGCCCCAAACCTAACCTTACCTAAACCCTAGATTAAACCCTAGGTAACCCTAGCAAACCCTAGTTCAAACCCTAGGCGGACCCAAGACCCATACCCAAGCCTTGCAGGTGGGCCTGGCCCTTAAATTTTCAAAATCTCATAGTGTCGGTAGTCCCTCTACCGACATTAATCTTTGGCCTGAGTTTTGAGTAGCGGTAAACCATCTACCGCCACAACTGAACTTACGTGTTTGCAGGTCTTGCAGCCACCCTTGCACCACCTACCTTACCCAGACCTCCATGATGCCTCCCCCATGCGCCTGAACTCCTCCAAACCCACTCCATGTTCTTTGTCGGTAGTCCCTCTACCGACATTAATCTTTGGCACACCCTCACTCACAGGATTAGGAAATGATAGAGATTACAACCAGGCACACCCTCATTCAACGAGAGTGGATCCAGGACCAAAGGTGCTATATATACACTACCAATAGGACAAGCATTGCTTTCTACTTAATTATTAGTAATTAAGATATGGTAGCCTTAATTGTCTAACTCACTTAACCTAGTTAGCAAAAACCCTGCTAAGATGAGTTTGATTTTTTTTTTTCGGTAGTCCAATAAGGTTAGGCTACAACCCCAGTTGGCATTTTTTACAACAGTTATTGGGTTAATGAGCCGAGCACCCGGCTTAGAAGCGGGCTAACCCCCCCCCCCCCAAACACCATTACCTCTAGCACAAGCCAGTCATGTTCCATTATTGTTCAGGTTGATCTAAATTAAAGTACAAATAAAGTCATGACCAGAAGAATTTGAATAACAGCTTAGAAGTTGGGAAAGAGTCAAACAAGGTATAATAATTTTCAGATAGGCACATGATGATGCAATTCTCGAAACAAAGATCAAGCATGACATGCCGCTACCACAACTTCTTTGGACTTTTCTACATTAGAAAGAAGTCATGGACGACCAGCTTTACCTATTTCAGTAAGGGACATGACCTGATTTCTAGTCTCGGAAGAGCGGTTGCTTTGAAATACCACACAAGCACACCATAATAGCTGTATCCGTGTCTAGCCGCCTTGTAAGTGACCCAGTGGGCCACCAAAAAAATTGTTTAAAAAAACAGTCTTTATATACTAAATTGACTACTACTGCTAGAAGGAAAAAAAAATATATTTTATTTCTTCTTTATTCCATTTCAATAGATGCCAGAATCCAGGACCGGATCTCCGGGCTGTCTCCATGCTAATTGGCCATAAACCCATAGGCCATAGCACTCAATTGTACTAAGGACTAAATCTTGAATGACTTTCCCAATTAAAAGTGCGACAAATCTAATAAACCTGTTGCGGATCATTTTCGATTCTTGTTAGCAAGTACTACTCTCATCATAGATTTTTTTTTGTTTTTTTTTCTGTTCCTATCTCATCATAGATTTTGAATGCACAAAAGATCTATCCTTATATAAATTATACAACATTCTTCTTAAAGTTTATTTAAACGAGACATTACATATTTACACAAACATAAATAAATATATACTATGTACATAAAATATGAAAGCCAGATGATTATTTAGGGAGGATTAGGAGGGGCAGGAGAAGAGAAAACTTGAACGAGCTTAGCTACGGCATTCTTGATCACAGTTCCTCTCCGGGGTGGTAGTGGTACCATTCTCGGTTGGATCCTATCCTCGGCCGGCGCCTTCTGGTTTCGCTCTCCGGTGCCATTGATTCTATCTCCGGCACCACTCATTCTCTCTCTCTACTTTTCTTTTTAATTCTTATGCCAAAGTTTTAGAGAAATTAGAATGTGGAGTGGATTTAAATTGAGGGTGGAAACTTGGGCTTCAAGTATCTGCCCATCTCACTGAGCTGGTGCTCTTTCTGAGTGGACTCATCATGAACGATCCTTAACCTTAAAAAAAATTATGAGCGATCCCTTTACGACCCATTTGTTGGGACCAAGTTTTCTGATCCCAACCGTTGAATAAATGGAGAGTCAAGATGCATAGATGCTTCAGCCAATTGGGACGTAATCAGGTGAAGCCCTATCAACTATGAAGGGACGCCGATACATTGTAGATTTCTTTGATATATATATATATAATTTTATTTTTTCTTATTTTTTGAACATAATCAATTGTTGTGTTTTAACCCCAAAAAAAAGATTTGTTGTGTAATTTTCCGCTAATGTCGCTAGTGTAAGCCGGCCTTCATAAACGTTATATGCCACATAAAATAGGTACTTCGGAGAACCTGGTTTTCACTTTTACCGAATAATAAAATTACAGCTTAGGGAAGAAAGTTTTGTTACCAAACACGCCGTTATTTGGCCTTTAAGATTAAAGAAAATAGCAACCAGCCAACCGCTGGGATGATCTTTTAGATAATGTGCTGCAAAAAAATGATATTAATTCTCTTTTATTTTATTATTTCTGCTTTGGTGGCTGTCCTTTTCACTCTTTGAATATTTTGATTTTTTGTCACTAAGCACCCAACATTTTTCTATTATCAGATGCGTGTATGCTTTACATTCCTAAAAGTAAGAATAAGATCACATGGGCATGACGAGATATTTAATGCGAGACCTCATGACCTGACCATGATAGCATCAGCCCAACGCGTCATCATTTGGGTCGTTTGAACAACGGGTAAAAATTAAGTCACCTACACTTATTCCACTTAGGTGAAGGTTAAGGCGGGTTCTCCCCATGTCGGCACTGACATCGTCGTGGCTACCCCAAGATTTGATCTCCTCACCACTCGAAATTGGAACCCAAAGGTTTAACCCTCCATCTACGATCTGGACTGACTTTGCATTTTTTTGGGTTTCTTCTGTTGGGAACAGCAACTCAAAGTCGGTATGTAACAGTTACGTTAACGTATGCCTTCGACTACTAACAGATAAATTTTATTTTCGTGCCCATACTTTGTGATACCGGATTTGTCAAATCCGATTAACACCGCACCGTAGATGATTATGCTCCTAATTGGATACAATTCTCCCCATTGCAATGGCGGTAAATAAGTTGCATTGAATACAATATCTGAGATCTTGACAGTATTAATCACGTGTCCATTGGTGGTTGTCTTAGGTTATCAAATGGGATTCATGGATTCCTTCACTATTTTCTTTTCTTTTCATTTTTTTTGTTTTTTTGGTAATTATCCACCCTTCTCACTTCACTTGTTCATATATATAGATGTAGACAAGGTGGTGGGCCGGTTGAAAATTCAATGGCCCCAACGCGCATGTGCATTCTGTTTCTACTATGCAGACTTTTAAACCACTTCCACATTCAATGACATTCAATGAATGTGCACCAAAAATAGAAAAGAATATTTTCCTTTGTTTATACATTAGGACAAAAAACAGAGATCCGATGCACCACTCACTATATCTCTCATTTTCTTTTAACTCTTTATGGCAATAATTTAGAGAAACTATATGGTAAAGTGGAATTAAATCAAGAGGAAACTTGGGCTTCAAGCATCTGTTCAGTAACAGTTCAGTGAGCTGGTGCTCTTTCTGATTAGGACTCATCATTAACGATGGTGGGACCAGTTTTTCTACTCCTGACTCTCGTATAAATTGAGGGTCATGATGCATAGATGCTTTCATCAATTCGCACGTGAAAAAGGTGACAATTATGGGACGCTGCTCTGCTGTAGATTTTTGCCCATTTGCTGGTGGAGTATTAAGATATTGAAACCAAATCCTCTGCGGTGACACCTCTTTACTGTGGTTAAGATTCACCCATCTTTAGGATTCACCCACTCATCCTTGGTTTTTATAAATAAATATTAATTCTATTTTTAAATATTTTAATAATAAAAAAAACCCTAAAAATCTATTTTTCATATTAAAAATAGAATTAAGATTTAAAAAAAAAAAAAACTAACGATGGGTGGGTGAACCTTAAGGGTGGTTGAATCTAAACCACAGTTAAGGAACACGTGGCAACCTCAAGGGGTGATAACCGGATTTGCCAAATCCGGTTATCACTGTAGAGGATTTGGTCTCTGAGATTGTGTTTTCTGCTACATATGCTAAAAGGGACATAGGTTAAATACTTACCAATTGTGGTTAAGATTCACTCACCCTCACCCTTAGGGTTAAGCAATCCAGACCTTGGTTTTTCAAAAAAATAAAAGAAAACCAAAATTCTAACTTTAATTTAGTTAAGCTGAACTAAGGTGAAAAGAATGTTAAGATGGCTAAAAGGGCCACGAGAACACGGGTCGTAAGATAAGATAAGAAGTGGACCCAAAGCGGACCCTGGGTCCGCTAATCACTGCTGTTATGAAAATACCAAAAATATTTCTATAATTACAAGAATGGCTTTCATTACATATCGGTAAAAAAGATTAGCGAATGTTAATATGTTCACTAGTTTGGATGCATCTCAGCCGTTGGTCAAAGGAGACCTCACCTTTATAGTTCATCAAGATCTTTTGATATGTCCAAGTTCGAGCCCTGTGATTATAAAATAAGTGTGGATTTCTCCCATCAATCCGTCCACGGTCCACCACCTTCATAATTCTCACTTATTTTCTTAATAACTAATTATAATTTTCAAGTTCATGCATGAAATTTTTTATTTTTTTTTTAAGGCATCATTTATCCATTGGGTTAGATGGGAAGTAAACGAGAGTAGACCTCTTCTATTAAGGGAAAGGCTTTTTTTCCTTGAGATTTGATTTCAGAATCACCCAAGAGTAGGGGCAGAGTCAGGACTTTTTAAAAGGCAAATATGATAAAATTAGAATTCTTTAATTCCATAGAGAACTGGAACAGTGAATTTAAAAAGGCAAGTAGGTGGAATTCAATTTCATAGTAAAAAAATCTTATTTGACAAATTCATGTTGTTGTAGAATTTAAAAGCAAAATAGAAGTCCAATAGCTTCATTTCTACATGAATTTAGTAGTGCATCCAAACCATAGAATTCTGAATTTTGCGAAATTTAATTTAGCAGGTTTTAAATCTATGGAATTTATTAATTTGGCTCAATTCTAATTTCATAAATTTAAACGCACCTAAGGTTTAAAACCTCTTAATCATAATTTAAGACAATTAGAAGAGGAATTTGTAAGAGAGGAGCAGTAAAATGCAGTTTTTTTTTTTTTTTGCAAGTTCCATGGCGGGCTTGGGCCACCATAGACTAGGCAGTACTACTTGGGCCGCCCGCTCTTACATGGTCATCTGAAATGTACGGACCACCGAAAGTGAGCTGCCGACACGAATTTTGGGCTATAAATTAATAAGAGCAATAATCCCCTCCTCGGATAAATTAATAAGAGCAATACTCACCTCCTTTGGATGGGCCATAAATTAATAAGAGCAATAGTCACCTCCTCGGGCCGAGGAGGGGACTATTCCTCCTCGCTCTCACAAACGCTTGGAATTGTGGTTAAAAAATTAACCACCTCTTGTGGTTAATTTTTTTTAAAATAATTTTTTCTAAAAGCAAAGGTAGATGCGTGAACCCTAGGATTAACTAAATCTTAACCACAGTTAATGGGAGAAAAAAGGGACACGTGGCCCCCAAAAAGTGGGGACGAGACGTTTAGTCACCTCCTCGGCCCGAGGAGGTGACTAATTCCAATTAATAAATGCAAGAGGACCCACTCTCCTTTGTCAGCGGATGGAATCTTGTTATCTTTATCTTTACTATTATAATGCGAGAGGCAGACGTAGCTTGATTTTTCCAAAATTCTCAAACTATCTTTATGTAAAACAAAATTTTGATTTAATGTTTTATTTTAATTCCTAAACTACCCCTTGCTCATCTATCTATTTAAAGAATAGAATCACAGCCAATTGCGATTGAACTCGGAGAGGGTTCGATCGAACATGCAGGTTAACACATGTCCCTCTTAACTCTTATTAACTGTGGTTAACTCCTTCCCCTCGCTCTCACGTGCATCGCACGTGCTACCTACTAGTTATTATTTTTTTTTAATAAATTTTATTATTGTTATTTTGTTTTAAAGAACTCCTATATGGCTATGTAGCAACTTAAAGAGCCAATCACCCGACTTAGAAGCGTGATAAACACCGACCTTTGTAGATTGACAGTAAATGGCACATGGCCACTAGTTGGACTCTAAATTGGTTTATCGTCATGTGTGGACAAGTGTTTGATTAGGAAATGGTAGAGATTACAACCAGGCACACCCTCATGGGAGTGGATCCAAACAAGAGTGTCGCTATGCACACACAACCAATGAGACAAGCATTGCTTCCCATTTAATTACTAGTAGTTAAGATATGGTAATCTTAATTGCCCACCTCACTTAACATAATTAGCAAAAAATAATTAGCAAAAACTGTCTGCTAAGATGAGTTTGATAATTTTATTTTTGTACTCCAATAAGGTTAGGTTATAGCCGTAGTTGGCATTAGTTATAGTAGTAGTCATTGGGTTAGAGAGAGCGGGCTAAGCATTATGAATTTATCAACCACCACACCGTCATTTGAATAGAAGTACTCACCGTGAGGAATATTCACACTGCCACTAGCACAAGCACAACGCAGTCGGTGTTCCATTATTGTTCAGATTGATCTAAATTGAAGTACAAATAAAGTCATGACCAGAAGAATGTGAATGACAACTGAGAAGTTGGAAAAAAGTAAGAAATTGCAGAAGATGGAACTGACTTCTTTGTCATCCCAAAAGTATTGAGATGGACCCGATGAGCACGATAGCAGTGGGTCATGACCCGATTTCTAGTCTCAGGAGAGCGCTAGCCCACCATAAGAGCCGCCTAGTACTGCATCCGTGTCTAACCGTCTTGTAAGTGCCCCCAGTGGGCCGCCAAAAAAATTGTTAAAAAAAAAGTCTTGATTAGTACTTCAAGAAACAAAAAGTATATTTTGTTGCTTCTTTAGTCCATTTCAAAAGAGACCGGAATCCAGTACCGGATCTCCGAGCTGTCTCTATGCTTAACCATTGACCCATAGCACTAAAATTGTAACAAGGACTAAATCTTGAACGGACTTTTTCCATTAAAAGTGCCACAAATCAAATAAACCTGTTCCGATCATTTGCGATTCTTGCTAACATGTACTACTCTCATCATAGATTTTGAATACGCAAAACATCTATCCTTAGCTAAAATAATAAAAGGTTGTTCTTAAATTTTATTTAAATGAGAAGTTACATATTTCGACACACATATAAATATATTCTCTTCTTCTTCTCTCTGCATCACAATCAAGTGAAAAAACTTAGTTATCTCATCACCTTCAGCCAACCATTTTATCCTCAACTTTTGCCTCTAATAGGTCTTTTCCTTAAATAGAGTAATTGTTGATACATAACTTTAGCATCTCAAAGCTTCCTGATATTTACATCACAGCTATTCACCTCTGAGTCGTGCTCTCTAACCAAGACCTCGTCTTCTGACATTACAAAATACATAAAGGTTCCATACTTTATATATATATATATATACTATTTACATATAATATGAGACAGCAAGATGGTTATTTAGGGAGGTTTGGGAGGGGCAGGAAGAGAGACAACTTGAACGAGCTTAGCTACGACATGCTTGATCACAGTTCCTCTCCGGGGTGGTATTGGTACCATTCTCGGTTGGATCCTAGCCTCAGCCGGCCCCGTCTGGTTTCGCTCTCCGGCGGCGCCATCCATTCTAGCTCCGGCAACACTCACTCTCTCTTACTTTTCTGTCTAACTTTTATGCCAATGATTTAGAGAAATTAGAGTGTGGAGTTGAATTAAATTGAGAGAGAAAACTGGGGCAATTAAATTGAGAGAGGAAACTTGGGCTACAAGCATATGCCCAAATTTTTTAAAAAAAATTTGGACAATCCGGCTTCAACACTTTACGACCATGGGACCAAGTTTTCTGATCCTGACCGTCGAATAAATGGATTGTCAAGATGCATCAATGATTTTGGCCTATTGGCACGTACTCAGCTGAAGCACTATCAACTACGAAGGGACGCCGCTATATGTAGATTATTGCCAGAATGTGGGTGGAGTATCAGATTTTTTTATTTTTTTTTTGTTGGTAACAGAGATATTCATTAGATAACTTAATGATCATGCAACTACAAGAGAGTCGTTGATGGCCCCATTAGTTGGACCATCAGGCCAAAAGAGAACATTTGAAAAAGGAGCATCTCTAATGCTTAAGTTTAAAGCTAATTGGGCTTCATTGTGGACTGCCTGGTTAATATGGCGAGGAATGTATTTTAGCACAGCAAAGCCAGAGAATCTTGATGTCCTGCTGGGTGGAGCAGATCTCCCAATGATATTCGTTTGTAACTCCATTCAAAAAGTCAGTGATCTTCTTGGAATCGGACTCGATAATAACACGCCTCCAGCCTTTGTTAATCACAAGATCGAAACCTAAACGGATAGCTTCTGCCTCAAGCCACACGACTTGATCCGCCACTAAGAAGTTATGCACAGTGCATAGAACCCTGCCCAGGCGTTTTATATACTACATATGCCAATATATATGTGATTGCTCATTTGGGTTCGTCTCGGCCGTTGATAAGAGGAGACATCACCTCTATAGTTCAAGAGATTTTGATATGTCCAAGTTCGACCCCATGTGATGATCAAATAATTTATGGATTTCTCCCATCAACCTGTCTATCTTCATAATCCTCAGTTTTTTTTTTTTTTTTTTTAAGAGACTTGTGGTGTCCCAACCTTTGGGTCGGGACTAATTTCTTAAAAACTAATGAAGAGTAATTTTAATTTTAAATGTTCATTCATTTATTTAATTGAGGCAACATTTATTTATCTATTGATACTAATGAGGGTTAATGGGTAGAAAAATAAAATTAGACCTCCTCCTTGCCAATTCCTCCATTGTAGGAACTTGATCTCAGGACCATCACACACGAGAGGAATGCACTTCTACGGCAGGAAGAGAGAAGAGCACAGGACTTAGAAGTGATGTAGGGTTGACACGGGTTCAGTCTTTTCCACCCATTTATAGATTGCCTCTAATTAGGATTGGGGTCTTCCTCCAAATGCGCTGTATTAATGGGGTCTTCAAATTGATCATGGGCAATAATGGTGGGCATAATGGTGGGATTCAATGAAAAGGTACTCATAATTGAGTTGGTTTACATTAATTTTTGACTGCAATAGTCATTGACGAGTGCTAGCCCAAGTTTAAGTTCAACACATGTAGATGTTTAATATTTTAACGGATCAGGAGATGTTTGACATTTGTAGCCTTCAGTTTAGTCTATGAAAGATTGTGATTGGAGCTAGCATTTTTTATAGTTTTTTATATTTGATAGTTGAGAAGAGATTTAAACCCCTTAACAGAATTTACATATAATGACAACTGTAATGGGTAAATTTCGTAAAACCCCAAGTATGGTAATAACGAGCTCGTCCTCGGTGTGGTGTTATCATTTGAGCTCATCTCCGTCGTCTCTTCGACGACGGGCCCGTTGTCATATGGACAACGAGAACGTTGTCTACCAAACGACGACCCCGTTGTCTCATAGACGACGATCACGTCTTCGTTCTGACGACGTACCCGTTGTCTCATAGACGACGATCACGTCTTCGTTCTGACGACGTACCCGTTGTCTCATAGACGACGATCACGTCTTCATTCTGACAACGTACCCGTCGTCTTATTGTCAACGACCCCGTACTCCAACACGTAATGAGATCCGGTGCTATTGCCCAGTCGCCTGGGACTGATCCTACCTCTACGATGGTAGGTGGGAAACACTGTCTTGGCATTAAATACAGCATTAAATGCCATTTAATGCTAGTCACCTCGGACGAGTTCCTACTCTATGCCTGCTCTCTTTTGTATGCAGATATGCGTGCAGTACGAATGACCGAGAGATCTATCTAAAATGATTACTGAAGTACACATCAGAGATTTGAGGTGTGCATGGTCATCCATGGGTGCCTATGGCCATGGCAGGAGGGGCCTATAAGAACCTGTGAAAAACAGTGTGAAATGGGGGATTTTTCAAGAGCTAAGACCTTCAAACTCTCTGCATTTTTTAACTGTTCATCATCTTCTACACCTACTGACTTTACCATCGGAGTACAGGTCAGGGTCCCACACCCTCCATTCCAACCTTCTACCGGTAAACCAGAGCATGGGGAGGAGCTGTTGCTGACGCGTGTCCTTTCCGGTAAATTCCCCTCACAAAATTGGCGCCGTCTGTGGGAAATTTTAGCCGAACCCACCATTTGTTCACACCACCTCTCCCGATCAGCATGGCAGACCAAACTCCTCAGTCTATCGTCGAAAACCAGCCCTCTCAAGCCATTCCCTACACCCCTTCCGCCATGCAAACGTTCGCATCAGGCCAATCTTCTGGACAACCAGAAAGGCCCATGACCATATCTGATCTCATCCTGTTACTATTGCAACAACAACAGGCCACTTTGGCCCAGATAGTCAGCCAGCAGCAGTCACTGCAGGAGCAGCTTGATGCTTTAGAGCATGGTAACTTGGAGATCGATGACGAATCTCCTAAAGGGGGCTCTGCAGCTCGTAAACTCAATTTCCCTTCTTCCCCTCCCCCCAAAGTAACAATCCCGATCTCGTCGTCTGCACCAGAGAATCTGGAGAGAAGATTCACTCTCACTCCTTCTACTGACGAGACTGCCTATCCTCGTTCTCTTGGTGCTCATGCTGAACAACGAGATCTCCGTGTCAGCAACAACGGGTTGAAGACAGGCTTAATCCTCAAGGATGTGGAAGCCCTGATCAATGCTCGAGTCAGGGGAGTGACGAGCGGGGCCTCTCTCGATCAATACGCTCAGAAGTACAAAGACGAGGAGGAGACGTCCCCTTTTTCCAAGGAGATCGTTGAATCGTATACCCCGTCAAAATTCGTGGTACCGAATTTTGTTAAGTTCGATGGGAGGAGAGATCCTATTAACCACCTGACTGACTTCAAGAATGCTATGGCTGTCCATAATCCGGATGATAATCTCCTCTGTAAAGCCTTCCCCAGCAACCTAACTGGAGCGGCTGCAAGATGGTTCCGTAATCCACTCGCTGGGTCGATCAAGTGTATGGCTGATCTCAGATCAGTTTTCATTGACCAGTACATCATCAACAAGAAGAAGAAAGCAGGCGCAGATTCACTCTTCGCCATGCGAATGAAGTCGGCGGAACCCCTTAGAGACTTTATTCAACGGTTTACCGATGAAGTCTCTAATATCGATAAGATCGAAGACTGCACTTGCATAGCGGCCTTCAAGAATGCTATACCCAAGAATTCTAAGCTCTACGAATCTCTTGCCCTTGACTGTCCAATCAAGATGGACGAACTGATAGTCCGTGCCTCTAAGTACTGGAGGATGGAGGACGATATTGCAGCTACAACGAGACCCAGAGCACGAGGGGTAGATGCTGTGGAGTGGGGAAGCAGACCCTCCTCGAAGAGGGGGAAGAGACTAAAGTATGAATCATCTTCTAGCGACGAGGAGCCACGGTGGTGCACACGACAGGAAAAGGTGGTGTACGTTGAACGACGGGGAGAACCGAACCGACACTCGTTGGGAGTCCGCCAAGATTTAGATTCATCAAGAAGGACGGATCTACGTCCCAACTCCCAACGGCGGGACGACCGTGCCTATCAGAGACGAGAGGAACCTGGGCATAACAGGGAAAGGGAGAATCAGACAACAGAAAGACGTCCTTTTGCATCTCGCGCTGGTCAAGTCAACTTCACAGCGAGCCCGGCGACGATTATGAAGACGATGGAAGACAAACCATACTTCGAATGGCCAGCACGGACCGTTCGTGATGTCACCTCGGGACCCAGGGCGCATGAGTATTGTCAGTATCACAAGTGCCACGGGCACCTTACAAATCGTTATCGCATCCTGAGAGAATATCTGGAAAGATTAGTCCGTGAAGGCTATCTGGGAGAATATGTGGACTCTAGAAGAGGAGAAGGGCGTATCACGGATCCATCCACTCGATCTCATGAGGGAGAGCCATCTGGTCATATGGGCCGAGACGGAGAAGCTCCGAAGGGAGTTATAAATGTCATCCATCGCGCTCGAGTACCGGAAGTAGATATTGAGCAGCAGTTCCGAGCGAAGGCAAGGAAGTTATCACACGTGGCAGAAGTTTGTCAGGTGCGATCGACAACGAGGAAAATCGAGCAGACCCTATCGTTCACTGATCAGGACATGGCAACTGTGGTCAGGCCTCACTACGATGCTCTTTTTTTGACTATGCGAATTGGCGATTTTGACATCAGGCGAGTGCTCGTTAACCCTGGAAGTGGGGCAGATATTCTGTATCTCCATGCTTTCGCAAAGATGGGGTTGAACCCGACAGTTCTCGTCCCTGCACAGACCCCCTTGATAGGATTCGACGGAAGCTCGATGCAACCCGTAGGAGAAGTCATCCTACCGGTCAGAGTTGGACCTATCATCCTGTCCACTCGGTTCTCCATTGTCGACACGCCGTCCTCATACAATGCCATATTGGGGCGATGGTGGACTCACGAAATGAGAGCTGTTCCGTCTTCTTATTATCAGGTACTGAAATTCCCTACCCCGGACGGACCAAGTGAAATACGAGGAGACCAGCTGGCATCGCAGAAATGTGATTATGCCCCACCCGACCTACTCAAATAGCAATTACAGATTGGGTCCGTGGAAGAGGAGAACCCGGGTGAATCGTTGACGAACCACTCTGTTGAACCCACGAAGCTTGTCAACCTTGGGACGGAGAACGAGCCAAGGACGCTACAAATTGGGACCTGTTTGACAACGGACGAAGAGCAGGAGTTGATAAATTTTCTGAGGAGGAATCTTGATGTTTTTGCTTGGTCCCACGAGGACATGACGGGTATCAATCCTGAAATCATCTGTCATCATCTCAACGTTGATCCCGTAGTCAATCCGGTTAAACAGAAGCCTCGTAGACTTGCTCCGGCGTACCATGAGGCCATCAATGAAGAGATTGATAAGTTAATTCAGCACGGGTTCATTCGTGAGGTCCAATATCCAGAATGGATAGCCAATGTAGTAGCTGTTCCGAAGAAGAACGGAAAAGTCAAAGTCTGTATTGATTTTACTAATGTCAATAAAGCTTGTCCGAAAGACTTCTTCCCAGTTCCCAGAATCGATAGACTTATCACAGCCACCGCGGGTCACGAGATGCTATCTTTCATGGACGGGTATTCGGGTTACAATCAAATCCTCTTAGTTGAGGACGATCAAGAGAAGACGGCCTTCATAACGGAGCGTGGCCTATTCTGTTACCGGGTCATGCCCTTTGGGCTGAAGAATGCCGGGGCCACTTATCAACGGTTAATGAATCTGATGTTTGGACCATTGCTTGGTAAATCGGTGGAGGTGTACATTGACGATATCGTTGTGAAAAGCCGAACTCGGGTCTCTCTTGTAGCCGACTTGGCGGAGCCGTTTTCTATTTTACGCACTTTCAATCTGAAGTTAAATCCTGAGAAATGTATATTCGGCGTCACCTCGGGCAAATTCCTTGGTTACCTCGTCAGTCAACGGGGCATCGAAGCAAATCTCACGCAAATCCGTGCTCTGATAGATATGCCGGAACCGAAAACAAGGAAAGAAGTTCAAAAGCTGACAGGACGTATCGCTGCTCTTAACCGGTTTATATCGAAGTCTTCTGACCGTTGTAGACCTCTGTTAGAGTTATTGAAGAAGGATTCCGTTTTCAGATGGACAGAAGAATGTTCCCGATCTTTCGCCGCCTTGAAGACGTATCTAGGCTCCGCTCCGATCCTCTCCGTACCTGAACCTGGTGAAGTGTTGTACCTCTACCTCTCCGTTTCGGAACGAGCCATTGGCTCCATGCTGCTCAGAAGTCACAACGGCGTAGAGAAGCCTAATTATTTCGTCAACAAAACATTCCACAAGGCAGAATCGAACTATAGCAAAATGGAAAAGGTATGCCTGGCTCTTGTCTTTTCTGTTGAAAAGTTACGTCCTTATTTTTAGGCACATACCATCATCGTCATCACTACGTACCCTTTGAAAACTGTGTTGGGGCGACCTGAAATTACGGGACGTATGTCAAAGTGGGCAGTGGCACTCAGCGAGTTCGATATCCAATATCAGGCCCGAACCGCAGAGAAAGGACAGGCCGTTGCAAGCTTCCTGGCCGATTTCCCCGTAGAGGAGGCCGAAACTTCAGTAGAGCCCGACCGTCATGAGCTCCCAGACGATGCGGAGGAGGATACCGTTGTGGAAGACGAGGCGGGAGATGGAACCAAACTGACGATGTGGTGCGACTGGGTCTTGTACGTAGATGGGTCGTCTAATGTCAGCGGTTCGGGACTTGGTGCTGTTCTTGTCAGCCCAGATCATGTTAAAGTACAAAAGCTGACGCGTCTTGGTTATACTGCCTCCAACAATGAAGCTGAATATGAAGCGTTAATACTTGGGTTGCAAAGTGCACGAGAGTTGGAAATTTCTAAACTCAAAGTGTTCTGTGATTCACAGCTCGTGGTGAACCAAGTCAACGGTATCTATGAATGTCGAGATGAACGGATGAGACGCTACGCTGCACTTTTACAAGAACAATGAAAGGCCTTTGATGTCATCGAGATCAAACATGTCCGAATGGACGATAACAGGCATGCTGATGCATTGGCATACCTCGCCTCGATGATGCAAACTGATGAATCCAAGACAATCCTCATAGAGTATAAGGAATATCCCTCTATTGAACTGCAAACACAACGCACGGTGTTATCCGTAAATCAAGTGTCAAGCTGGATGACGGGCATAATAACTTATTTGAAGAATGGAATTCTCCCCTCCGACACAAAGGAAGCAAGACGAATACAATATAAAGCTCCCCGTTATACCCTTGTGGATGGGGAACTGTATCGTAAATCCTTTGGAGGACCCCTTTTGAGATGCGTGCATCCTGAAGACGTAGAGAAGATCTTAGCCGAGCTCCACGAAGGGATTTGCGGCATTCATTCGGGAGGACGTACTATCGCTCATCGTGCTCTGGGGCAAGGATATTTTTGGCCATACATGCAAGCTGACGCACAAAAGTACGTTCAAAAATGCAGTCAGTGTCAACGTCATGCGAAATTAATTCATGCCCCCGCTCAGGAACTCAACATCGTGTCTCAACCTTGGCCTTTCGCTCGCTGGGGACTTGATATCGTAGGACCCTTTCCTAAGGCTCCCGGTAATCTAACTTTTCTGCTGGTAGCCACGGATTACTTCTCCCGGGTGGATCGAGGCTGTTCCACTTGCGCGTATTAGAGAACAAGAAGTGAAGAAGTTCTTGTGGGAACATATTGTCTGTAGATTCGGCATTCCGCAGTCCATCATTTCTGATAACGGGAAGCAGTTCACAGGAAAAATCATTGCCGACTTTTGCCGAGAGCTGAAAATCAAGCACATCTTCTCTTCTCCTTATTATCCTCAGGGGAATGGCCTTGCTGAAGCAGCCAACAAGAACATTTTGAATGCCCTCAAAAGAAGACTGGAAGATTCCAAGGGAAAGTGGACCAGCGAGTTACATAATGCGTTGTGGGGATACAGGACAACATCGCGGAGCCCTACGAACGAAACCCCGTTCTCTTTGGCATACGGGGCGGAGGCTGTTATTCCCACCGAAGTCTGCCTGCCAACAACACGTTCCCGAAAGAAGCACGGAGAGGAAGACAAAAACGTCGAATTAATAGCTATTCATTTGGACTTGCTGGAAGAAAAGCGGGAAGATGCTAGTATCCAGATGAAACGGTATCAACAACAGTTACGAAAGGCATACAACAAGAAAGTACGGAAAATGATTCTTCAAGTCGGAGATCTCGTTCTTCGAAAAGTCTTCCAAAATACACGAGAAGTCAATAGCGGAAAGCTGGGTCCCAACTGGGAGGGGCCATACATCGTGGACCGTGTCGGGAGCCCCGGTGTGTACTACCTTAAAGACCTACAAGGTAATGTAATTCAGAAGTCGTGGAACATCATGAATTTAAAGCAATTTTTTCAATAAAGTTGTGCGTTATGAGCATTCGCTATGAGCATGTGATCAATCGTTTTTACTTACATATCCAGTACTTGGTAAAATGTTATAGATGTGTTACCACGGCGGGTGCATTTCACACGCACAGGGTACTCACCACGGGACACAGGTGGCCCATACAAAGGAATTGCCATCTGAGCATATTGGTGGCTTATACTAATGGAATGTCCTCTGAGCATGGTGTCCCACCACGAGTTACCACAGCGGGTGCATTTCACATGAACAGGGTACTCACCACGGGACACAGGTGGCTCATACAAAGGAATTGCCATCTGAGCATACTGGTGGCTTATACTAATGGAATGTCCTCTGAGCATGGTGTCCCACCACGAATTACCACAAGTTCGTCTTTATGAAATGGATCATTTGTCGAAGCACGTCCGTAGTGTTAATCCGCGTCTTTGACAACCCCTTATTAGAGTAATATAGTGAATTATATTCGTTATCACGAGTTAATTATATGCTATTTGTCTTATTTGAACGAGATGCCTATTCTGGATCGATCGGTTGCTACACGGTGATCACAAATGGAAATATATATAAAAGTTACTAACAGGAGTCGAACATGAGTACATCCAAAACAAAATATGAAAAGAAAGGGATAGGAAGGAGAAAAGATCAGTCTTCGCCAACTTCAACAACTACGAGAGCGTCATCGGGAACGATCGGGACGTTGTCATCAGCAACAGCGGGATCGGCAGAAGCAGTTTCAGCTAGAGCCTCCGGGAAAACGGGAGATGGTCCAATAGGTGACGGGGGTTGCCCCCCTCCTTGTACCTCGAGCTCTTCACCGAGCGGGAACTCCCTGCCCACAGCCTCAAAACGAGTGGCCTCGTCCTTCGATTGCTGGGGAGACTCTACCAGTCGTCCCGTCTCTCGGAGCTCGTTCATCAGCTCCCTCTCCGTCTCGACCCGATCTTCGGCTATCAGCCATTCCATCTCTGTCTGGAAGTGGGCTCGAAGAGACTCCGTTAAAGCTTCCTTGGCGGCTTCAACCTCCTTATCCCTCATGGCCGCGGCCTCCTCAAGCTGTTGGGCCAACACTGCCTTCTCGGCTTCAATCGCCTCTAGCCGTTGACGAAGAGTGTTCATGATCTCGTCCATCTCGCTGATCCGAATGACGGATCTCTCGGCCTGTTCCACCGCCACCTTCTCTCCCTCCATCGCCTTACGGGCTTCGTCCCGAGCTTTGTCCCGTTGTTTCACGGCCGTGGCAATCGTGCCTTTAGCGGACCGCAGGTTAGCGCTAACGGACATCAACTCGTGGTTCAGCCGTTTCACGTCCTCGGCCCCCCTCTTCTCCAGGTCGAGAACTTTGTCCCTCAGCGCGTTGGCATTACGCCTGTTTTCGGCGGTGACTTCGTACATCCCGGCGAGCATGTTGCCCAGCTAAAACAAAGAAAGGGGGAAAGAGAGAGATGGTATTAAAAAAAAAGAAAAAAAAAGACGTACCGTGGCAACAGCTCGGCTCGCGGCACTGAACATCCCCATCCAGTGCATGTCTCTCGTTACGGCTATATCCGCTGGGAGTCTCATCGCCAACATCATCGATGTGGCAACGGAGTAGTGCTCCATCGCCGAATGCACGACGGTAGGACGAGCATATCCTCGGGGGAAGACGGGATTCCATAGCTCGGCGGGGCCCCCCATGGTAATCCTCTCTCGAGGAGGGGCAGGAGATGGAGGAACAGAGGACGGAGAAGCGGAAGACGAAGCCACGTTTGCAGCTGGCGAGGAAGTAGAGGTCGGGACAACCACAGGGGCAGCCGCATCTGCCACAGTAGACGGAGCAGCTACGACAGCCACGGGAGGGCCGGTGCTAACAATTGGAGGCTCCTCCGCGGGGATACCACTCCCCTCGCCGAATGTTGCAGCTTGACTAGATGACACCCCGGTGGACTCCCGTTCTCGAACCCTCTGGTCATGCTCCGCCTCTCGCCGAGCTTTTTTCGCCTTCAGGGCTTTGAGAGCTTCTTCCCTCTCTCTTTTCTCCGTCTTCTTATCCGCCGCGGATAGATGGGAAGGACGAGAAGGGCGGGGAGGACGAGTCAACGTCGGAACCTGTGAGGATCGCTGTTAAAGTTGGTCAGCCATGTCTTCCTCTATCTCCTCGTCAAGGGAAGCTGTCGGCCCGAGCCGTCTCTGAGGCGGTGGATGAGCTGGTCGGGGAGGCTTTCTAGGTAAGGTCTTTGCCCCTACAGCGGACCCTGTCTCTTGAGCAGAGGACGGCTTCCAGGTGACGTAATCGTCCCCTTTATCGATGCGAACTTTCCGAAGCGCGTACTCTTCTTCCGCGGAAAGTTCAGAGAAGCGTGGCTTAGAAATCTCTGCAGAAAGAGTGAAACGTTATTAGCCATGTAACAGGAATACGTCTTCAGAAAAGACAACGGAGAACGATTCAAAAAGTAACAGACCTGAAGTAAATTCGTGGGGAACAGGACGGGCAGTCTCTGCCCTCCAAGCTCCGGAGACCACGAAAGGCATCTCCTTCCAGTCTCGTTCCACATCAGGGAGGTGTGAGATGATATCGGGGATCCTGGGTTTTTGACTCCAGGTGAAGTACGTTTTCTTTCCCTCCTCATCAACTCCCCGGACATTTCACGACATGACGGAAGTGGAAGACGTGCCTGGCCTCTACGTTGTACCCGTCTCTGTTAAACTTGTCCATCAGAGACATGTATTTGTAGAACTTCGGGTGCATTTGCCCCGGGGCAACTTGAAGGACGGACAGGACGGAGTCCGCAATGGGAGATAAGGGAAAGCGAAGTCCGCCCTCGAACTGGGCGAGGTAGACGATAGTACAGGAAGAACGGTGGTCTGAAAGAACGTCCTCTTCCTTAAAATGAATGTGGACATGAGGGGGAATTTGGTAAAGGGCTCTGTAATGGTCAAGTGCGTATTTGACAACTATTTTGGTTTTGGGTTTGGAAACACTGGTAATAACACCGTGAGGGGCACTGCCTGAACAACTGGCTTTATCGGCACTGTCTATTCTAACTACTTCGGCAGACATGATGGCAAACAAGTAGCAAGAAAAAAATAGGAAAACGACCACAGAACAAAAGAAGAGGTGGATGGAAGAGGTTAAAATGAACACAAAAGAAAAGAGGAGAATCTTACCAAAAACTGAATATCAAGGAAGCAAGGAGCACAGCAAGAGCAGAGCAGCAGACCGTCGGTGAGAAGAATTTCCGGCAGAGTAGCAGAACACAGGAATTCAAGCGAAGAAGATGAAGTATCAGGCCTTCAGTATTTATAGACCAATCCATAACTCGAAGGACGATAATGACCTCGATCTATACCGTACACGTATCCACGCATGCAGACACATGAAGGGCAGGATGGTCTTCTGACCGAGTTAAGTAACCGTCGGGAAAAACGAAGCGTCCGAAAGGTAATGATGACAGCCTGCCAAACATTTATGAGGTCTGACGTTTCGGCACGCGCAATACAGCTGGCACGACGCTACGTCTTCGCGTGCAGAATACGTGACCTATCGCCATTCTGAGGTTAGCAGTATCTTCTCCTCCGTCGTTTTGCTATTTATGACACTCTGAACCACGTTCAAAGTATCATAAAGGGGCAATTTGTAATGGGTAAATTTCGTAAAACCCCAAGTATGGTAGTAACGAGCTCGTCCTCGGTGTGGTGTTATCATTTGAGCTCATCTCCGTCGTCTCTTCGACGACGGGCCCGTTGTCATATGGACGACGAGAACGTTGTCTACCGAACGACGACCCCGTTGTCTCATAGACGACGACACGTCTTCGTTCTGACGACGTACTCGTTGTCTCATAGACGACGATCACGTCTTCGTTCTGACGACGTACCCGTTGTCTCATAGACGACGATCACGTCTTCATTCTGACGATGTACCCGTTGTCTCATAGACGACGATCACGTCTTCATTCTGACAACGTACCCGTCGTCTTATTGTCAACGACGCCGTACTCCAACACGTAATGAGATCCGGTGCTATTGCCCAGTCGCCTGGGACTGATCCTACCTCTACGATGGTAGGTGGGAAACACTGTCTTGGCATTAAATACAGCATTAAATGCCATTTAATGCAGGTCACCTCGGACGAGTTCCTACTCTATGCCTGCTCTCTTTTATATGCAGATACGCGTGCAGTACGAATGACCGGGAGATCTATCTAAAATGATTACTGAAGTACACATCAGAGATTTGAGGTGTGCATGGTCATCCATGGGTGCCTATGGCCATGGCAGGAGGGGCCTATAAGAACCTGTGAAAAACAGTGTGAAATGAGGGATTTTTCAAGAGCTAAGACTTTCAAACTCTCTGCATTTTTTAACTGTTCATCATCTTCTACACCTACTGACTTTACCATCGGAGTACAGGTCAGGGTCCCACACCCTCCATTCCAACCTTCTACCGGTAAACCAGAGCATGGGGAGGAGCTGTTGCTGACGCGTGTCCTTTCCGGTAAATTCCCCTCACAACAACCATAAAGTCCAGTTACTTGTGATTTTCTCTACAGAAAAGTGATTAAGACTATGTGAAGGTGCGTGGAAAACTATCCAGTGAAAAATGCTACTATGGCGTCACCTGAATCTGGTATGAGATCTTACATAGTTTGTTTGCATCCATGACACACCTCTTCACTCATCATACAAATGATCATATTGATGATTCAAAATTCCTGTGTTGCGCACATAATACTTAGTTTCATAGATAACTTACAAAAGTACAAAGAAAGAAAGAAAGAAAGAACATAAACTATGTAAATGTAATACTCTCTATAGAATTAGTCTAGGGATACTCCCAAAGTGTACTCCCATGTATACTCTCAAATCCTAACTGTTAAACTCAATTATTAAAGGGTTAGGATTAAAGCTGATCTGGCATTAGAAAAGACAAAATAAGTCAACTCAAATCTTCACCCTTAGTAGTTGGTTATAAACGGTAGGATTAGGGAGTATATTTGGGAGTATCCATAGGCCGACTACTATATATATGCAACACATGCCTGTTTATGCTATAGTGACAATGTGTGTATCTCTCATCTGGGTAATTTGGGATCAAGTCTCGTGAGTAGAGGTGGGTAGGCCTATCATGTAGTTATATTATCGGTGCTCTAACCCACTAATCAACACTAATTGAAATTGCGGCCTCCCCCCTTTTTAAAAAAAAGCTGTTTAAGAACACAACTGACATATTACTAAAATTGTAATAGAGCACATAGCGAAAGTATTTTAGTAAAACACACATTATGAAGGTCAAATTTGTCTAATGCATAATGAAGTTTTATTGGTATGCCCACAATTTTTGTACGTGGTGCACTCTTTAGCGGGAACACACCAAATCTATGTGCCAACTTGCACACATAAAACGGACTCCGCTTCATCTTATAGAAATTCAAAATTCAAGTGACAGAGAAATTAAATAGATGTTGAGAAAAATAAAACGAAAAATCATAACTAAAAAGAATGTGAAAAACAGAGGCACCGTTAGAAGATGGAGCAGAAACAATCAAACAAATCAAAGGAGAAGTAACAACAAAAGAGAAGCATAATTTCAATTCAATGATAAATATGAGAAGTTAGGGAGAAAGTAAGAAATTGCAAGTGCCCCATGAGCACTTTAAGACCACTTAATTAGGTCATAATGATTTTTGTTCATGAGCAATTGCATTGAAAATAAGGGTTGGAATTTTATTTTTATTTTTTAATGGTTTGATTTGAAAACGCCAACTCTAAGCACAAATCATGACATGCCTAGTGTAGACATCCGGGTATTTAATCCGAAACTTATCCATTTATTGAATCCGAAACTCTTATGTCAATAATTTAGAGAAACTACAGCGCGAAGTAGAGTTAAAATTGAGGAAACTTGGGCTTCAAGCATCTGTCCAGCTCAGTGGGCGAGTGAGCGAGTGCTTTTTCTGATGTTGACTCATTTGAAGAGTTCATATGGGCCAGCTGTCTTGGACGTAACAATCATGTGCTTGTCAAATACATTTGAAAATTAGTTAGCAGAGAAACTGGTATTTAAAGTTGGGTCAGAGTAGACATATCAACTACTATATAACAATTCGCCACTTTATAATTTAGAAAGCGTGTGTTTTCTTGCATTCATAGAGCGTAAATCCTATTCGCAGAATTGTTCAGCAAATTTCATAATCAGGCCCCACTCGGAAAAGTTTCGGGACAATTGTCTCAAATCTAAAGAAACACTTGTTCCATATTCCTTGGTTGTTTTCGGCCTGTGTACCATATGTACATTTGGGTTTTGGTAAAGGATTTGCGCTCCTATTTACGGGGAGAATATACTATAGGTATAAGTCTCACATGAATAGGAAGTGCCCACTAGACAAAATTCATAAGGCCTCCTTTTAGATGTATACAGTCTACACCCTGGACTAGGGGTGATATAGAACCAATTATTGCAGGTGTTCGACTTGGCCCGTTAATTAAATGAACTCAAAATCGAGAATATAAATAAATAAGTCTGAGCTTTTAATGAGCTAAGCTCAAGCCGTTTGCAAGCAACTTGGTTGTTAATCATCCCTCTTAATGGATATAATGAAGCGTCTCTTGTTTGTTTGTTTGTTTGTTTTTTTTATATTTAGGAGTTGAGTGCTAAAAGTTAAAAATAGTATAAATTATTTATTATTCTTTTATGATGAAAACAAATATAATATACTCTATATATATATATATATATATATATA
The DNA here is from genome assembly GCA_015143295.1 of Tetracentron sinense. Taxonomy (NCBI): domain Eukaryota; kingdom Viridiplantae; phylum Streptophyta; class Magnoliopsida; order Trochodendrales; family Trochodendraceae; genus Tetracentron; species Tetracentron sinense. The sequence continues at coordinate 40,693 of JABCRI010000270.1, read as the reverse complement.
TATATATATATTTATTGGTATATTCAATTTTGACATAATACTAGTGTAATTACATAAGTAAATCTTATACATATATATATATATATAATACTAGTAAAGGTGCACGTGCTTTGCACGTATTAATTTTTTACTAATAAAATTAGAATCTATCTTCAAAAGGTTAGGATTAGTAACACAAACAAGTAAATTGTTTTGGTGGAATGGGAAATTATACCATTGATCTAACCCTTGGTACCCCAACGAAGAAAAAAAAAAAGGGGCAACTTTCTTTTATATATCAAAGTATGCCTGGCATGGGTTTATGGGGGTATATGTGCCACATTCTAAAATTCTTGGGCGCAAGAAAACCTTGGACAACAGCCCTTGTAATTTTTTCGACACGATTTTCAGCATTGGCCAACTGACAGGACGCTCCAGATTGATAAGAAGAAGCACAAAGTGTACACTGGAAACAATCTCATCTTTAATTGAGAACCATCCTACCAAGCCCTTACCATTAAAATTTTCAATTAGAAAAAAAATATTTAAAAAAAAAACACTATCATGGACCAAATCAACAAGCTACTCTGCTACTCAAAATGTATTGACTTCTCTTAAAAATTATACTAAAGAGTTAGAAGTTAGAGCAGTTCAGATTCACGTATAAATTGATTGAATAAGCTCAACTAGCAATGTCCACTTTACATTTCAAATAAGTTTCCGCAAGGATCAAGATCAAGTTCAACTCACAATGTGCACTTTACATGTTAAATACGTAGCCGTATTACGTAAGAGCCACTCGACCGTTGAAATTGCCTTTGGATATTTACACATGATATTGCTCAGATTCCAGATCCTCCATATTTTCAGCGAACAAAATGGTTGCTCATTAGAGAGACCCGAACAAAATGGTTGCTCATTAGAGAGACCCGCCCTTGTCTGTTTTGAGCATTAACTACTGATCCATACTTGAATCTTTGTTAGCTAGTATTCTTCTCCGCTTGTAAACACGCTTGTACTTTTCTAGACTTCCATTAGAACCCTTAACCTTATTTTCTTTCCCATTAAATTTTGTCTTTGATTTTCGCTTGTAATACAACCCACAAAACTTTCTCTTGCAATCAGATACTTGATATTCCTGCAACGTGAAAGTAAATCAAATCAAATTAGCAAGCCCGGGTCAAAATTAATAGAGTACACTAAATGGGTAGAGAATACCATTGCAATGTCAGGAACTAAATGTCCTGGATTTTCTGCAGCTCCTGCAAAATCTAGGCCAGAGTAAACCAAAGAGAAGATATAGAAATTGATTGATTAAATGAATGCTGTTATTTTTGTCTGCAAGAGAAGATTTTATAGAAGGTACCCCGTGTTTCTTTTCTTGTCGTAGATTTCCCAAGGAATTTCTGGCACATCATGGTCCCTTGAAAGCCCAAAAAGGGATAGCCTAAGAGTTCTAGCCTGTCCAGAAGTGGCATCTCTATGAACCCAAAAGAAGTCTTCCATGTTTCTATTAGCTGAGGAATAGCCGGCAAAACTAATCTTTCTATACCCATTTTAGAGAGCATCTGTAATGGGGAAATATATAATTGTTCAGGTCAACCTCAAAGAGTTTAACCATAAGCTAGAGAAAGAACATTTCACCAATGGATGATTTGGATGCCAAGGAAAACTACCTTCTCTAACTCATTCATAAGCACTCGGCACATACCCTGCCGACGGTATTGGAAATTGGTAGCTACTAGAGGCATCTCTGCAACCCTTTGTCCATGGATCCTGAAAATTGAATATAATATAAAATCACAAAGATATTCGTGAATAAGTAACAGAAATTCCTAAAGATCAGGGAAATGGGGAAAATATGCAGGAAATCTTGGAATAATTACCTCACTGTGGCCACGGATATCATTTCATCTCCCTTCTGCAAAACCATGGTATAGAATCCACGAAAATCCAACCGTTTAAGTTTTGACCTGCACAAAAGTTGGAAAGAAAAAAGAAAGTGAAGTTGTGGAAGCAATAAAATTTAACAAGCTACCATTACCAATTTAACTGGATCACCAAATTTAGACTAGTTTGTTATTGGAGTAGAGGTAGCTGGTTTGCTCTATTAATACTGTTAGGGTCAGCTTTGTGAATTTTTATTTATAAGTTATTTTCACACCATCATTGAGGTAGTAATCTAAATATTAAGGGCTGTTTGGATGAACCATGTAATGTTGTTACAGTTGTGCCAACTATACTACAGTGGATTAGAAAGGTTTGGACAGCCTGGGCCAGCACCTTGTATCTCCCACTCTTAAAAATCCAAATATTTGGGGTCGGCAATACGAAACCCATTCAGCCATTTTAGTCTATCAAGAGTCATGTCATCTGTTAGAGCATGCTTTATCAAATCTTTTCTCACTAAATCCATCAACATCCTTTCAGCCACTCCCTTCAGCCACTCCCTTGCCTGCTAGAGCCTTCAATTTGCATCAACTCACTTCAGTCATTGTTCTTTGTTGAACGTGTCAAAACCATCTCAACTGAATTTTCCTCTTATCACTCCCTAGAGATTCTTTCCTATCATTATTAGTCAACCATCTCAATAAAGGTTGCTTTTCTTCTCAACGCCATTTCCCCTATTTGTGGCAGTAAAATAACATGGCTCACTGACTACCCAACCTACCCTCGAGTTATGTCGAAAAGAAAGAACATATAAAATGGGACGGGAGATCTCTTTTCTAACCTAATTATTATCCTCTAATTTTCTTTTGAGCCTTTGATGAAATTTGATGGCCAAAAGGCAATGCCACAAGGAGATTAAGGACATATCTCGACCCATGCCCTTGCCCCATATGACTTTGACCCACCTCAAAAACCAATTAAAGGTGGTGACTCTTTAACTTTCAAACCTCAACCCCATCAATCAGCCCGAAGGATCGACCAAACAAACCGAACCAGGAAAATTGTGTAATTCAAACTCTAGTTGTACAAGACCTAGGATGAGTTGAACAATCTCAATAATACAAAATGTACAAACCCTCCCTAGAAATAAAATAAACCATCTGATTTAAGGTCCAAGTAGTTACCTTGATGGATGATGTCCATCTTTTCAGTGCATACTCCAAGTTGCCTTGATGACTGAAATTCGCATTTTCAGTTACTCATGCATATTCCAAGCTTCTCATTCACCTCCTCATTTGATTCTTTGAAAGTTTATAGCCCATTAGAGTGATATGCATATTTGGGCACTGAAAAGCCAAGTGCCCTTCGCCTCCTCACTTGTAGGAAGTTGGCTAGTTAGCTTCTTTCTTTGGCCTCTCTCATTCTGTATTCCTCGTCTTACATCCCGTAATATTCCCAATGGTACTAGGCATGCTGCTAGTGATACATGGGGCACTAGAAGCACCTCATGTTAATTGTACACATTCAGCATGAGACGCAAATTGTATAGATAAAGGACTGAATTTGCAGAGACCCGAATTTAAATTCCTGGAATTACCTTGTTTAATAGGAGTATAATGGTCATTGATGTGTTGCTAAGTGTGTTTAATTATAACTAAAGGGGGTAGGGTGTTTAAAATGCTTAAACGGATGAAAAATAGGAAAAATAGAGCATGCAATCGATCGCAGGGGGACCTACGATCGATCACCAAGATAAAAAAATATGGGCAATTTTTTTGTGTTGGTTACGATCGATTGCACCAGTATGGGCGATCGATCGTAGCTTGTGCACAGGATTTTTTAATAAGTTACGGAAATCAGGGTTTTAAACCCCTAGACTATATATATCCTTTCTAATTTGAGGATTTTAGGTTTTAAGAGTTTCTACACCTAATTTGGGAGAAATTTGGGGAAAAACCTAGGGTTTCAAGAGGGATTTGGCTTGGGGAGGAAGAAATTGCTCAAGGAAGAAGAAGAAGAAGCTTGGAGATCACTCCTCAAGCCTTCTTGGAGTGATTTGGATTGAAGAGAACAATCCCTAAGGTCGATATACTTTCTAACCTAACCTATTGTAATGCTTAACATGAATAAGTATGGATTACCAAGATATCTACATGATTATGCATAGATTAATTAGCTTGAGTATGAAGTAAGGTCGATATACTCTCCAATCTTACTCTATTATAGTTTTGCATGTTCTAGAAAGATGAGATTGAAGATTTATATATGTTTTGCATGATTATGCATAGGATATGGATGTTGGAATATGAAATGTGAATCTTATATGCAATTAGGGATTTTATTGGTTATGTTTTGGCTATTATTTAAATGAAAATGTCATTAAATGCTATGGATGTGATGAATGGAGGATGGGAAATGCTATGAAGGTTGAATGCATGGCTATGGATTGTGGGTGATGTGTGTGGAGAATGGCTAATGTTGTGGAAGAAATGATGAATTATGGGTGAATGATGGAATGAATTGAATTATAGAAGTGAATTGTGATGTTAATGTTTACTATTATCTCTTGGAAAATGCATAATTATGATAAGAAATTATTAATGATTGGTGTGTTAAACTATGCCCTATCTATCTTGTATGGTGATCGGTATTCGGGAAGGCTTAGAGGAAGTCTTCCAGGTCGGGAATTCTCTAACCAGGTAGATGTACCCTAACGGAGTTTCTTGGCGGAGGATTGGAATCTAAGGGATGACCGATTTGAAATCCAATTGCGACACTTAAGCACATTTTCACAAGATCATGCGTTGAACATGGACATGCCACGTATTATGCTTTGAAAAAATGACCTCTTGTTACAAACATATCACTCTATGCGTTGTTGCAATATGTTAATCAATCTGAAAACACTATGAATTATGTGTTGACGGGTCAAACACTATGAATTATGCGTTGACGGGACAAACACAATGAATTATGCGCTAACGGGACATGTTACTTATCATGAATATGAATTATGAACATGCATCTCACATGTAGAAGTCCAAGAGTCACACAAGTACACGAATCAAGATGATCATATGATATGTTCACATGTTTCCACACTCTGATTATGTAAATATGAAATGAATTATGATATTGGTCATGTACAGGTTATATTATGTTAGTAGTTGGACTGTATATACGCTGAGTGTTTTCAATACTCAGTCGACCTGTTATTGTCGGTAGGTATAGAGCAGGAGCATACGGCGGAGAAATGGGTCGAGGAGCAGTACTTTGAAGAAGGAGAAGTGGGTGAGCTTCCCGAGGAGGGAGCCAGAGATCTTGATAGTTATCCCTATTATTAGATTATAGTTTGTTTATTGGAAAAGGTTGTAATAGACACTTTAGTTTGCATGATATTGCTTATGTTCAAACTTGGTTTGAGTATTGGGTTACCCAAGTATATCGTGAGTTAGGTTTAACTTGGTCTTATGAATGTACAGGATTGTTTGTTTAATGGATATTAAATTTTATTATCATCAATTTTGGAGTATTGTTTTAGTATTGCCTTTTTGTCATAGAATTAAGTAGGTTTAAGAAATGTGACGAACCCAAAGTCTCATTATGTCCAAGGTGGGGTTTTGGGGTCGTAACAGAATTGCTCCTCAATTTTCAAGTCCAAGTGATATAACCTTATCCTAATATGCATAATCTTACTGTCATATAGGTGCCAGCTAGCTTAGTTGGTAAAGTCCTTCGGCGACATACCAAGGACCTGGGATCGAATCCCACTTATGTTTCTCTGGTAGAGGGGTCTACCTAACCCCAGCTTACCTTCCAAAAAAAAAAATCTTACTGTCAGTGTTGCCTTCTGGATTTCAGTCCAAATACCCGTCCTATTATGAGAAATAGTTTGTCACTCATATTCAGTAATTCGGCTTAGAATACTCAGTCAATTGAACTTCCTCATGCATTCTTCTGCTGTCATTTTCTCTCATTGACTACAAGATGTAGTAGCTAAAGCCGAAACAACCGTCTTGAAATACGTCACTGAACTTAGGCTTGTCAAAGTTGTCAAATTCAAATTGAATCGTTAAATGGTAAGAAGGTAGATTTGAAATGAATCGTGAATCTAAGATTTGAATAAATTAGTCTTTCAAAATTTTAAAATTTTGAAATATCCAAGAATAAAATAATCTATTCTCATATCTATTCTTCCCCCATCCCGTGAATCTAGGTGTGTGTGTGTTTGGGTGTGTGCGTTGAGTACTTGAGTATAGTGTGTGTGTTTATTGTGTTAACCCAAAACAAAATCTTATAACGCCATATTTTGTCCATTTCTCCATCAAATAATAACATATCATCACCATAGAGTCAGGTTTAGTTTGCAAGCAAACTACATCTAATGGAAGAAATGTTATCATCATCAACTTAAACAGCTTTTCAATTAAGCAGATAGATTATTATATCATCAAACGTATGATTTAAACAAGTTCCCAAAAAGTATAGAAACCATCATTAACTAAAAGTTTCAACTACTTGAGAAAACAGAACAGATTTTCAATTCCATTAATCAATGATGTTGTTACCATAGTTGACATTGTAACAATCATCATTTTGATCATCCTTTTTTTATTTTTCTCTTTTTCCTCACACATAAATTCTTACTTGTAGGCAATCCATTTTGAATTGTTCGTTGAGGTGATTTCCATGCAATCTATCATATTTCATAACAGCTTTGCAAATCCCTCTATAATTGAGATGTGCTTGAGTGCAATGCTCCCAGATAGTATCTACTTAAGAAACTACTTGTTTTTTGCATTAAAAATCAATTATCTTTCAGGACTTGAATCCTTTTCGTTGTTTCATTTGAAACATAGAGAATTTTTTTCAAGTCAAATAATATTTTGATCTGATACTGATAGGATTATTATAATTAATGGATCATAAGAGTCGAATGAATATTATAGGACTATTCTCAAAAGGGATTAAAACCTAGGATTCAGATCATTTGGGTCAAGATTTGTAAATCATAAGATATTAACAATTGGTCTACTTATGTTTCGAAACGGTTTAGGATTGAAAACAATTTAATCAAGCCTCAAAAGTGAGATGTATGGAGGCTGTCTAGGGTTGAGGACAATTTAATCAAGCCTCAAGGGTGAAATTAATGGGATAGGGGAGATGGCTGATCTAAAGAAGTTTACAAGCAGCTTGGGCTGCAAGATAGGTAATTTCCCCACGTCATATTTGGGCATGCCCAATGGGGCAGGTTTCATGGTACAATCAGTTTGGGATTTGGTAAAGGAGAGATTCAATAGAAGGCTTATCCTAAAATACTTGGGTTCGGAAACATGAATCCTATTTTGCCATTCCACTCCATTAAAGTTCGTAATTTCGGTTAAATCATGTGTTATCAATCTTTCTTCACTATCTTCATCCACGTCAATTTTGGCATTCCCCTCACCCTTTTAAAGCCTTCAACTTGCATCAATTTACCCATACTCACTAGGGCCATTAGTGGACTTCATTGGACGTGTTCAAATCATCTTAGTCGAATCTCCCTTATTTTATTACCTATTGGACTCATTCGTAGAATCTCTCAAAGGTGCTCATTTCTGATATTATATTTCCTTGTCTTTTCACTAGTGCATCTCAACATCCTTACCTCAGCTAAACTAATTCTATTAATATGTTGCTTCTTAGTAGCTCAACATCATGCTCCTTTCAATTAAAGGCTTGCAGGGTGAAAAACTCATTTATGATCTAAAGGGGATAGAGTACCCTTGTTGCGATCACCGGTGATCTTGCCAACATATTGCATGTCCTTACTCTCTAGTCCTATCTCCATCTCGAAAAATATTAGAGAAAATATTAAGAGATCCTTTGAAGAGTGAGAAGCTCGGGAGTAAAAAATATCATTTGATCACGTGGAATGAGGTGTGTTTGCATGAGAGCCTCAAGGGTCTGAGGGACCTACGGAGTTGGAATTGGTAAGCAATTGTGGTGGAGGCTATGTGTTGGTATATATGGGAGGAGAGGAATAGAGGGTCTTGAAAAATCAATCCATTTCAAAAGAAAGGATATAGCAACTCATAACTAAGCTTCTTGACCATTGTCTATGACATAGTCACCAAATCTGCGATTTATAACCGTAACCCGTGTAATACGTGTATAATATTTTCAGGGGGGTCGCCATTTAAAACGTCATACTTTTGCCATATTACATATTATTCGTGCTTAATACACGGATTTTATATTAAATGCGTATTTTTGTTGTACTTTTTCTATTTTAAACGCATATTCTGTACTAAATGATTGTTATTAGTTAGCATCATGATTCCTATTTATCTATAATTATTAATTATTTTGTTAATTTTTTTGTACTAATGTCGTACAACACTCGTACTTCCCGAACGGATCATTGTCATATTATATTTGTACTTGTACTTGGTAACTATGGTCAATGAAAACGACTTAATCAAATTCCCTAACCGTCTTTTGACCTAGTAAATCATAAATTGCACAAAAACAGTTGGCATTACAAAGTTTTTTTACCCATAAAAAAATAAATAATAAATAAAAAACTTTGCAAGGCCAACTGTTTTCTGCAATTTGTGATTTACTGGATCCAAAGAGGGTTGAGGAAGCTGGCCTTGCAAAGTCAACAGTGAGATCGCCTTCAACACTTATCTGAACAAAACCCATCTAAATCTTGTTCCTCACCAGCAGTGTAGTCAAGGCGTCTAAGCGATGCCTAGGCGATTAGCCCCGGCTAGGCAAAGCGTTGCCTAGGCGATAAATTTAATATAAATATATATATATAATTATATATATATATATCACGTATATATATTATTATATATAACATCTTAAAGACCAAAACTCCACACCCACATTCCACAAAAACATAAAATAAAAAGTCTACTACAATCATTCATCATATAACCAAAGACATGTTGTCATAGTGGAGTATTAAACACTTCAAAATCTGGGCCAAATACCCAAATTCGTGTCACTGTCCATGTTACATGTATATATTAGGCAGAACCCCCCTGCGATTTACATGTATAATGTTACATGAAGAAGTAACAATTTAGAATCGTGTTACTTCTTCATTGCATGCTTTTTTATTTTTTTTTCTATTTATTGGGATTTTTTGGATTTTTTTTTTTAAATAAAATAAAATAAAAAATATTTTATGGGGTTCGCCCGCCTAGTGGGGCGCGTAGGCGATTGAGGTCCAAAAATGCCTAGGCGACGCCTTGACTACACTGCTCACCAGTCACCACTTTTCAATAACTGAATTTCTTGTTCCAACAACCCTAAACCAATTGTCCATCCTCCTGCACTAAAGTCATTGGATCATGTGGGGACTGGGGACATTTGTAAACTCCAAAATCATGTGCTACTAGTGTGTTCACTTCTGCATGAACATGCTTTTGCTATAAAATTGATACTTTACCAATCAAAAAACAAATAGATCTCTGAAGATCCTAATACTTCTTTGTTTTCATGCAAATAGAACTTGAAGTTTCGAAAACCATTTAAGAATTTCAAGTAAAATGAGGAGTTTTCTCTCCCAAAGTTCCTCGCAAACAATACCTCAAATCACAAGGCTAAGTTCCAAGTGGTCAAAGCCCCAACACCTTCCAAATTGGACAGAACTACCATCCACATCTGTCCCATTACAAAACATTCATGACTTCAAAACCAATTAAAACCAATCAAGTCGTTCCTGAAGCTCTAAACGATGGCAGATGAGAAGGGTCACCATGAAAGTAGTTGAGCCTGTACATGAAGCCATTAGTGCAAAAGGAACGGGTCCTTGATCCTCGCTGACCCACACAAGGAACAAAGAAATAAGGATAAGAAAGGCATTGTTACTCTAACGACCCAGAATTTTAATATAATAAAATTATGCGTTTATGGGTCCTTAATGGAGGTTAATTACTTAATTATTTGTTAAATTGGTAAAAAGTGAATTTTGTTCGGGATTGGATTGTACTGGTAAAACTTCAGTGTTTTTCCTCGAAAATCGTGCACAATGTGCGGGTCAACTATCTGGACGATCACCTATCGTTCCAGTTCTGTCGCGTATCGATTTGTGAGACCGCGGGAGTCTTAAATGTAAGAAAATCGAGAAAATCAGGAAATTTCAGATTTTTCGGAATTTAGTGGGACTCCATAAGTGCTGGGGATTCTAATAGAAATCCGTGCGACTGGTACCACAACGTGCCGGTCGGTCGTGAGGATGATCGTCTATCGTTTCAACAGTTAATTGTCTCATATGAAGAAAAAACGGCGTGTTTTGTGTCCGAAATCAGAAAATTAGTGGGTTTTGCAATTTTCTTCCGGACTAAAGTGCAGTTGTCAAAACTCAGTATTTTTCCCCTGAAATTTTTACAGTAGGTGTCGGACTGCCCCAAGTTCAGTCACCTGAAGTTTTGTCAAGATCGGGTGTCATATAGCAGGGTTTCGGAGGGCATATGCATAAAAAAGTGGAAAAAGCCGGTCAAATAGTCAAAGTAGTTGACTTAGTTAACTACTACTTTCCACACCAAAAAGGGTCATGTGCTTTTGCACATGATCTAAACCTTAGTCTATATATATTAAATGACCAAACCCTTTCTCATTACATTCTGTCACTAACAGTGAAGAATTCCAAAAATTTTAGAGAGAGAAAGTGAGGAGAGAGAAAGGAAGAGAAAGAGGAGAGAGAGAGAAGAGAGAAGCGGGTCCTTGAGGTTTTTCGACGTCCCGATCGCATTGGCGGAGTCCCTTTTTGCGCCAGTCGCCTCGAAACGCGTGAAGCAGGTAAAACCCCTCTCTTTTCTTCTCTTTTTCCCTTTATTTTGCTATATTATTTTATCTTAGGTATATGCATGTCTTTTGGCGTGAATGAAGAAGGGTCAGAGACCCCTATGTGATGTTGTGATTTTATGTGGTCCATCGGAGAGCCCAGATCGGGTCCCGGGTAAATTGTATCGCCACTCTAGGGTGACAAAAAGTTATTTTGAAGGTCGTATAAGGCTATGGAGACATCCATTAGCCCGGAAACGTTCCCTAACGGGATGGTGTGTTACCGGATTTGGTTCACGGGCACGAGACCCAAGTTATTTCAGTTAATCAAGCGAGACTTTGGTTAATTTGGGTTAACTTGTGGTTAGAAAATCTAACCAGGGTTGAGTACAATTCGTGGTTCCGCTTTGACTAGGTCAGGAGAGACGGTGTCCAGTAAGGCCCGGGGTTCCTCCGTGACTAATAGTCGGGAGATGTCGGTCTGTTTGTTTAGGTTATCTGTGGTGCCTCTTGGACTAGGTCAGGAGTGGCGGTGTCCTGCATGGCCCGTGGTTCCTCCGTGACTGATAGTCGGGAGATGTCGGAGTCCTAGGGACTTTGAAGTGGCTGAACATCAGATAGTGTATAGTCCGGGGTTCCTCTCTGAGTGGGTCAGAAGATGTCGACATTGTGTCTATCGGGGTCCCTTCTTGGTGAAACGTCAGGAGATGTCGGCATTTGTATAGATGTCGGGGTTCCTCCGTAGACTAGCCAGAAGATGACGGTAGGTAGGTTGGTCGGGGTTCCTTCTTAACTGATACCCAGGGCGATGGCAGCGAATACACGGTAGATATGGCCAGTCAATTGAATGGAAAAGTATGTCCTTATTGGGCGAATGCCCATGTTGTGTGTGTAAGCTTCGCCGAAGTGGTCTGAGTCGGTATACTCAGGGTTGGTGTATTTGTCTGAGTTGATGGACTCATGGTTTGGTATGGAATCGTCGGATTCCAGGTGAGTTGGGTTGGTATACCCAAGGTTTGGTCGTGTTTGAGTGAAAGCCGGAACAGCGTGTGTGAGTCTAAATGACTTAATATATTATGGTTATGATTTAGAGACTTTAAGCTGAACATTTGTGGGCTATGGCCAATTAACAGAGTCTCAGGACTCGAAATGAAACATGATTGATGATCGAAACGATAACTTGGTAATATAATACATTCATAACTGAACCTCATAATTGGAAAGTAATGTGAGGTCGGGAACCTCAGTTAGGGTGACGTAACCCTAAGTGACCTTGGGCCACAGTTTATTATATATTGTTCTATTTTACTGTAACATGCAAATTGAACTGTTTATTATATCATTATTAATGCGTGTTATTATGTGGAAAATAGTTTAGAAGGATTGTGGTTTTATTGGGCTTCATAACTCACTGACTTTTTATGTCAGCAGATCTTGGAGCTGCTGACCAGTAAGTGAAAAGTCCAACTGGACATTTTGGAAGCTTATACAAATTGTACCCGGCGTGATAGAGACGCCTACTTTTGTAAAACAAACTTGATGTAAATAATACAGGTATATGGTTTGTATGATGGCTATTGTGATGACAGGTGTTATTTGCTTTTTGGAAGCATTTGATAAATGTTTAAATTTCCCGCATTTTCGCGGGTAAAGTCTTCTGCTTACATGATTTGACGAAAGGACGTGCGTCTCGGAACTTGATTCCCTAGGCGCGGGTTCAGGGCGTCACAGTTACTGCACGAACGAGGAAGCTCTTGATGGAGCCTACCTCAGATAGGGACAGAGGGAGGGAAAGGAGTAGTTCGCCTAATCGAAAATAACAAGCATACAATACATACCATAAGCAAGGTTCTAAATATCGAAAATATCGGCGATATATCGCCGATATTTATCGGTATCGGCACTTGCCGACATATCTATGTGGTGTAAGGTATTTTTTACATGATTTCGTGAGTTATCGCCGAAATATCGGTGATATCGACGATATGTCGTCGATATCTCACCGATATTGACCGAAATACTTGACACCCAAATTTTTTCCCAAAATTTTCAAAGGTGCAGTATTAGCCATCCAAAAAATAAAAGTTCACGGATTAAAATCAGTCCTCAATCATGATTTAGAAGAAGAAAAAAAAGGAAAAATGGTTGAGACTTGAGAGGAGAAGAAAGAAGAAGGAAGAACCGAAGTAGAGGGTACATACCTGTGAAGCTTCATCGCCATTGCCGTGAGGATTGAGCTGCTGCCTTCACTGATTGCAAAAGCCCTAGATCCCTAGATGCCAAGGTCGAGCTTATCCCTCTCCCCTTTTCCCTTCTTCGAGCTTTGCATGTTGGTTTTTTTTTTTTTGGGTTCTGTAGTTCTTCTGAAGTATACGAAGACTTAAAGAAGCCTTATAAAGGTTATGCTAACATCACTCTGTTTTAAACCTAAAGAATCCTTATAAGGGTTATGCTAACATCACTCTGTTTTTAAACCTATCACTCTGTTTTTAAACCTAAAGAACCCTTATAAGGGTTATGCTAACCTAACAAGGTCAAGGTATTGCTAACTTCACTCTCTGTTAAAACCTTTAAGTGTTTTAAACCATAACAAGGTCAAGGGTCATGCTAACTTTACTCTTTGTTACTAATGTTCTCTTTTAATTATTTTTAGTATTATTACAAAATAAATAATTTCTTAATAATATTTTATAAATTAAAAATTATTTATAGGTAATAAGATTATGCCATAAGGGCTTTTTAGTAATATTAAAAAAAATTCTTTATAATATTTTGTATATTAAAAATTATTTATAGGTAATAAGATTATGCCCATAAGCTCTTTTTAGTAATATTAAAAAATTAATAATTTCTTAATAATATTTTATAAATTCAAAATTATTTATAGGTAATAAGATTATGCCCATAAGGGCTTTTTAGTAATATTGAAAAATTAATAATATCTTATTAATATTTTATAAATTCAAAATTATTTATAGGTAATAAGATTATGTCCATAAGGGCTTGTTAAAAATAAACAAAATATACTACCACTTTGACTAATCAGTAATCACTTAGTTATAATTTATAAATTAACATACTATTTTTAGTACAAAATTTTTTAAGTTAACATACTATTTTTAGTACATAATTTAAATATATATATATATATATATATATATATATATATTTCTAAAAATAATGTGCATTATAAGAAATTATATTATATGACAAAAATTAATATGTTAAAAACTAATATTGATTTATTATACACCCAATTTAATGTATGTTTGTATTATTCTGAATCAAATAAATTATTAATTTATGATTGAATGAGATATGAATGAAACATGAATCAATCATATATTATCGTCACTCGTCAGCGCACATCTTTACTTTATTTTCATTGCATCTCTTATGTATATTGTTATTTTTTAAAATGTTTTTATTCTAAAAGGTGTATTAACATCTATTTTAACATTTCCTGAAGTTTCCATACAAAATTCTATCTTTTTCCCTTTTTTTTTTATCATTTTTCTAAAAATCACCGATAAACAATATATCTCTGATATATCTTTTTTCCGCGGCTCGACATGTCGAGCGATATCGACATTTAGAACCTTGACCATAAGCATAGGTTAGGACAGGGAAGTGAGATAAAGAACGAGAATTTCAAGCGGTCGTGCTTCTATCGAGGCTTCACCTACGCTTGAAATGGCCTAACGGATTCATTCCTAAGTCAGTCAATCAAACATAGAGTTAGTAAGTCCAACAATCAATCAGAGCTGCCAGGCTCAGCAAATGCAGCCTTCACTCATTATTGGGCCTTCGGGCCCTTAGGGACAACTCCAGTCAAGCAATACAAAGATGAAGGACATGCAATCAACATTTTGTATTAGTGTGCTGTTCAATATCGCATGCAAATTCAAAATTAATTCGTAAGTTCAGTATGTAAAATATAGAAATTAGCATTAAACTGATGTGCACTAAAAGACAAAATATAACAATGAAAAATATATTTCTAAAACAAGAAATCAAGCAGGAATCATGGACAGTGTTCTAAAAAGAATCTTTAACTTATAAGCATTTTACTATAATAAACAGATAAATCAATGGTAAGAAAACAGGATAGCTCAAATTAAGTTGATGTTCAGTATTTTCTATCCATAAGACATAATATAATAGTACTAAAAACTAAGAAGTCTTACGCTCTATTGAAAATGACATCTACAACAAGATCTCTCTTTGTATGAGGCTCATTGACAGGTTCGAAACACTGATGCATGATATTGAGGGCACGAGATAACTCGATGTGAATATCAATCTTTGATGTATCATGAACGTAACAATCATTTTTCCTCGATCTCATAATGGTCCAAGATAAGCCTTCTACAGTTGTTGGATTTGATTTTCCTAGAAGTTGACGAAGACGCACAAATACCTGAAAGCAGTAACTATGTTGTCAGTAATACCGTTATAACCTGATTAAGAAGAAACAGAACTAATTGAACAAAGTTCTATTAACCAAACTCAATAATAACACTCCAAGATGCCAATTATATAACAACACCCCACCCACCCCTCTTCTTAATCGTAAAACATTATAGAAATTTTAAATGAAACCTCCAAAACGCATCCTACTCTAACAAGCAAAAACTCACAAATAGAAATTATTGAGTGTTGCACATTCCAATTCCTAAGCCTACCAATGCAAATTGAAGACAAAGGATAATAAAAAGTAGAATAAACTCTTGCTTAAACCAATCCCAAAATAACATATATATACAAAAATTTCCTAAGGCTAATCAAGACTGATGACATCAGCTTCTGTTTGAGCACCATGGGCTCATCTAGCTCACGGTCACGCCATCATTTGCCAAATCCTATTTGCTGGTGAGCTTGACCGATGGTTGAACAGTTATACAAAATCATTTTGAGGCAATTTATCGGATTCTCAGATATCACCACTCTTCTCCAGGATTGGATATTTTTTATTCCCGAAACTAAGATATCTTCACATGTGTAGAAGCTATTGGATAGGATTCTCTACTAATAATCATTTCATATAATTGTTTTTCACTTTTTATCAAAGCTAATTTATGAAAGGGAAAGCAATTCCCTGTTCTGCGGCTAGAAGAATAAAGCCAAGGGATGAAAACTTCAACCAACATCAAACCATAGGTTTCTTAGAGGAAACAAAGAGAAACACTTTAGCGAGGCTTTCAACAATAAAAAGTGCAGAAGTTCTCATAGAAGTTCAAACACTAAAGACAACTGATAATTCAATAGTTCAAAATTCTCCTATATGCTTTCTTAACATCTATTGATAAGAAAAGAAAAACCCTAAACGCATAATTACCAAACACCCATATAATACTTTTAGGGGGGGTCGCGTTTAAAACTGCGTACTTTTACCGTGTTACATATTATACGCGTATCGCCATACAATACTCACTTAATACACGTATTATGTATTAAATGCATACAATAGGCGTATTTTTGTTGTATTTTTACCGTGTTAAACGCATATTTTGTATTAAATGATTGTCATTAGTTAATATCATGATTTTAATTTATTTATAATTATTAATTATTTTTTAATTTTCCCGTATTGTTGCCGTGTTTTTGTCGTATAACATGCGTGCTACCCAAACGGATCATTATCGTATTATATTTATACCCGAAACCGTGCTTGGTAACTATGCCTAAACATAAAGCCCGGAATGATCAAATCTCACCAAAAGCCTAAATCATTAACAGCGATCTTGGAATGAATTCAAAAACATCTGACAGCTTCTCAATTAGGTTCTTGGATAAAATGTTATGGCATGTTGCCGTTGACTGCCTTATTCACCCGGTGTAGTTAGAAGACACAATTAAGATGGATTGCAGTTGATCAAGAAGGTGATCCCCAACAATTTAGAACTCGTCATGCCAATACACAAGTATTTGGAAGATATCTCTACACTCAGACAACTTTGCCTCCTGAAACCCACGGACTTGAGGGCGTATTAGTAGCTGAGCTAGCTGTTCTCTCTTTATCTATCATTGTTTCCTTTCATGCCTTCCCCCTCAAACCTAGTAGCAAATTTCCTGATCCCATCCTTCTACCTCATCCACGCAATTGCATCTTTCTTTCCTATAGTCTTCACCTGGAAGCATCATCATCTCAACACAACAAAGGATCCAAACCCACCACCAACGCCCCATCTGATGCTTGCTCACTCCAAATACATTGTGCATCATGCACTGACTTTATAAATGTCATTTCTTGTGAGAAACTCATTGAGTGTCATTTATGTTGACCAGCTGGCCAACAATGTGACCGAAGTACTTATAAGGAACTATTACCAGCAAATACAAGTTAGCATTTAATTCATCTTCACCAACAACCTTGCGGGTTTTCAAATCAGCATAGATTGGCAAGCAGACTGTATATTCTCTAAACTTGCATCATGAATCAAGCAATTTGACTTTGTCTGAGAGCTAAATTAAACATCATCAACGGACAATAAAGGTGGATGAACTGTATGTTTTGCCAGCACTGTGCGCTCTAACCAACTTTAAACTCAAATAAAGAATCCATCTAAGAGCATGGAATGATCATATTTTTACTGTATAGCATTTCAGTAAAATTGTACCAACAAACAAGACATCAACAGTAGATTAGAAAAATAAAAGTGCTCCAGTGCAGTAGGCATGATAAATTCACAAAAATAAATGCAACATAATGTCAGAAAACAAGATCTCATTCGTTTGCCTAATTCTTATAACAAAAAACAAGACCACTGAAAGTCAGACAAGATTAAACTGGAAGTTCTTCAAAAAAAAAAAAAACATAATGCAATACAGTGGTGAAGTCCAGAGGAAAGGCTTCTAATAAAAAGGAAGTACCTCAAAACACGTGTCACTGCAAAACTTCTCTGGTGGACAACTTTCAGGCATTAGAAATCCCTTTTTACTCAAACAATCCACATGGTCTACAAAGTAAAATGATAAAGAGTATGAATTTCTGAAATATAAATGACAACATATTTGGAATATGCAGGGACAAAACGCACATTGACGTGTGCATTGATGGCAAGTGCGAGAGAACGGACGGTCGTCACAATTGTAATCCCTTGAGCCACATAAGCCACATCGACAAGATGGACAACACCATTTCCCCTCAGGAAGATCCTAAAGCAACCCAAACATCAAGCCAGAGTTTATAAGAGAATGAACTTTCAATTCTAATTATAGTCATAGAAGAGGGGATTAATGCACGATTAAGGACAAAATATTAGAGAAAATAACAAAGGAAAAATAATTCCTCCTGTTTATACGAGGCACAAGCAGGAGTCCAGGGAATGGCGACAAAAGTTTTAGAGTAAGATATCTCGGAAACCAAATCATTTAAGAGACAAAGGTTAGGAGCAATATAGAAAACTAGCCCAACTACGAATGCAAACAAAACCCATTACAATATGATTTAGGTCCCTAAATCTTTCATAGCACTTCCTTTAATATAGGGATGCCAAATATCCATCTAAAATAGAAAAGCTTGAAAAGTTTATCTCATACATAGGCTGTGTCTCACTTGCCAAAAATCAAATAATCTAATAGATAGGTTGTCTCACATATTCTTTTATCATCTGTCCAATGCACAGATCAAAATAATGGCGGCCACTTACGAAACAGGGTGCCTATTATCATAGAGCTACAATATGACAATCATTTATAAGCCCAATCTCACGCATAGCATTCGTATCTATCAAATTTCGCCTTGATATAAACTTAGAATAATGGAAGACAGTCACGAATTAAAAAATGTCATACATAGTATTCAAGATTAATATGCTCTGAATCTTAACTATTCACTTGAACTTAACTTATAAGATCATTGTAATGCAAAAATAATGTGGAACAAAATTCCATTTCAATATTCACCATGGAAAACCAAAAGTTTCATAGAAAATAGGAACTATGATTAGCATTATTATTGTTTGCAGACTTAATGACTTGTTTAGAAATTGATACGAATTAGGAAATGTTTACATATGAGTATAAGGCGTCGTATTTATGACTTGTTTATTAATTGATTCATTTGAGAAAATTAGAACCAAACCACCCTAGACAGTTATTTCATAATTATAATGTGAGCAAGAGAATTTACCGCCTTTCCTTCCAGGCTGGGCCCTGCGGAGGAACGACACTAAACGTCAAATTTGGGAGTCGAGTCGACACCTATTATTTTAGGGGGAAATAGGAACCCAGGTAAAAATGAATAAGGGTCTAAGGTCTATTTGAGATTATAGGTAAGCGATTTGATTAAGTCTCGGAGAAGGGGTTAGGCACCCAAAGACCCCCATCCGAAGATGGTAAACCAACTCCTCAAGTCTAAGCCAATTGGATAGAAATTACTAAAGGAATTAAAATGTAATATTTTGATAGTGCTAATTAGTGCAAAAGAAGGTCACTAACCTAGGGTGGAGGTCGGACCCTTACTCAGGTTGCCTAAATACCCACTTTTGGCAGGATTAGACCAGTGTAGTTTTGTCAAGATGGCGGGTGCTAACTTGATTGCATTTTTTATATTTTGAGGATTTTAAATTTTTTCTATTTTTTGGGCTTTTATTGAATAGTTTAGGCTCATTTCGGAGCAAGGTGGTGATTTTGGCAAGTTAGCTAGGGTTAATTTTTAACCCTAGGTTGTGGTTAAAAGGCAAGGAGGTCTGAGGTGTCCAAAACCAAATGTAGAGCCTAGATTGGCTTCCTACAATGGACTGGAGCCAGGAAGGAGTGTTGTTTTAAAGCATTAAGCCGGTAATCTTAGTACCACCATTCTCCAATTAGGCTTACTGGAGAATGGATTAGCGCCATTGTAGGACATTTCTATAAAACAATAATATTTCAAAATAAAGCAGATTTCTTGAGTTCCAGAAACCAAGTCGGGCCTATAAGAGACCAAGAGGGGATTAGAACATGCATATGAAGTCAAGATTCCCTCCAAAATAGGAGAAAGAAACTAAAAACTAAACATTGTCCATAATGACGGTAGAGGTTCTACCGCCACTCCCCAGTATGTTGAGACTGGGAATGGTGGTTGATGCTTTAGTGTCATTCATGCATAGATTCAGAAGTTTACTGTCATTTGGACAACTCTCCAACACTAGGGGTAGATAAACCCACAACAAAGAGGAAAACACGGGTAAATAAAAGGAAACAAAAGAGAGAATGCAAAAATGAAACGAAAACCTCTCCTTCCTCATATAATGGGGTCCCTTTACACCATTGGATTGGTGCAAAGGGGCCCAACTATGCTTGGGAAAGAGGAGGCCTTTTAGAAGTGGACTAGAAGTACCAATAAATGGGAAATGCAGAAAAAGAGGAGAAGAGAGGAAACCTACTCTTCTAAACTCTCCAAAGTTCAAAGAGTGAAGTGCAAGCAGTCCAAATGGGGGTTACCTTTAAAAAGGGAGAGCCTAGTGTCAGTGTGTCACGGTCCAACACTTTGTTAGGCGAAGCGACCGTGCGGCACTCGCCTACACCTGCGAGTCAACCAATAACACACCCACCCAAGGAGTGATCCCCAAGTGACAAACACAAGAAGTCAGTAAAGGAACAAAGTAAGGCAACACTTAAGCAATCTGAGGCAGCTTATAGCTTTATTGATCCTTAAGGCAATAGATAACAAAAAACAATTATGAGGAGATTGAGCTTTCTAAGCAACTTCAAAAGGGACATGTACAAGGACTCACGTTGCTCACCTCTCCTCAAGGTAGGAAACTAAGCATTTGACCCATTTCCAGAAGGAAACATCTTCCCTGCTGGGGGAGTCATGTGGGGTAAATTTCAAACCTAAACTACCCTCAACTAAAAATGATATTTACAGACATATCTCGGACACTTTACAGGATTCATATGTATAGGATTTACAAAGACACGGGTCATGGCCATGTGCAAAGCACTGGACGAACTGACCGTGACACTAGGCTTCCCTCAGGCCAAACTCACCCACTGGATCCGAATTTGCAAAGGAAGAGGGGTTTGAGGTTGTGGGTTTCTAAACTACAAGAGTTTCTTTGCTAGGATTTTGGAATGAATTAAAATGGCAATGTGGTGGGGTATTTATAGGCCATGAAGGGATTAGGGTAGATTTGTAAATAGGAGAAGGATCAGAGGGGTGTTTGGAGAGACAAAAAGGAGGGTTTCAAGCCTGAATAGATTGTTATGCACATTGCTCAGGAATGATTGTAAACACAATATGCCATTCCCAGATTGGGTTGAAACATGAAAATGGGAATGTCGGTAATAAGAATGCCAACATTCTAAAATATTACCTGAAATTGGGTTGAACTCCATCGAATAAACTGAAATACCTAATTTTTGGTCGGACGGAGAGAATGTCAGTAATTCTATTACCGACATTACTGAACTTAAGTTTACTAAAGAAGGGCGGTAAAGGGATTGCCGTTATTCTGACTTTTACTCAGAAAGGAGGTTTTTCCGAGATTTTGGGCCTGGATTGGGTAATTGGGCCTTGGTTTGGGTGATTTTTCTAGGACTTGGGCTATTGAACATGGGTAGTTGGGCTTTGGTTTGTGTAATTGGGTTGGGGCTTGGATGTTTGGTTGAACCGGGATCAGGCCTAGAGACCTTTGGAGCTTTAGAGAAGAGAGAGAGGGGAGATAGGGGTGCAAAAATGGGGTGCTTACACATAAGTTTCTTGCTTCTTTCCCTTCAAACAAGGTGGAATTAAATATCGAAAAAGAAATATACGAGAGGGAACATTCTAAAAGCATATAATATTATCTAACAAGAATAACTTAATATTATGTGCTACGAAACTAGCAAATTGCCGCTTGGTCATTTCCTTGTTAATATGAGATATTCAACTAAAGTTTAGTTGAGAAGGAGGAAGATTATCTCTTACAATAATAGATCAAAAATCATGAAGCGTCACAATTCTTTCTCATATATCTAATAACTAATTGAGCTCCTTCAATTAAAGATCATGAAGTGTCACAATTCTTTCTTATATCTAATAACTAATTGAACTCCTTCAATTTTATGGAGAGAAGAGCAACTAGTATTGACTCCTCCCCCCCACACTATTTTGTCAGTTTACAAGAATGCCTTAGTGATGGAGAAGCAGTTGTAAATGTTGTTATCAGAGGAGAAGTAAGGAGAGAGAGAAGAGAAAATAAGAGAAGAGAGGAAAAAAGAGAGAAAAGGAGAGAATAAATTCTTGCAGTGAACCCTATCTCCCGCTATATTTTTATTATATATTAAAAAGGGGATGACTAACAACCCCGTAAGTCAATATTCATTTTATAACTAAAGGAAACATTGCCAACACTCCCCCTCAAGCTAGGGCATAAAAACCACCATACAAAATTTTCCAAGAATTTTATGAAGTTGTGGCTTCCCAATTGCCATGGTGAGGACATTTGCCAACTGATTTCCTGAGTTAGAATATGATAGACAACTTTCTCTTGAAGAGATATTTTCACAAATAAAGTGCATGTCCACTTCTACATGCTTTGTTTGGTCATGTTGGATTGAACTGTGGGCGTTGTTGATGGGCCTCTTATTGTTACAGTATAATTGTATAAGTTCACAGAACCTTCCACAAGGAATTTGATTTCTTGTATAACAGTCTTTAGTCAGAGGAGCTTACAAGCACCATGGACCATAGACCTATACTCTGTCTTTGCACTTGAACAAGCTACTACCCTACTACAGATTGTTTTTTACTCTGACAAGTAACCAAATTTTCACCTACAAAGGTGAAAAAACCAGATGTGGATATGCAATCAACAATAGAGTCTGCCCAGCCAACATCCGTATAGACCTCGATTCTCAAGTGCCCAAGGTTGCCAAAAAATATTCCTTGACCTGGAGATGACTTAAGATATTTAAAACTTTAAGTACCCTCAAGGTTGCTTCCAAGTGAAGCATAGAATGTGCATGCATAAATTGGCTTGACACCATATCAAGTCGAGAGAGAGAGAGAGAGATCAGTTTTCCCACTAGCTACTAAAAGCGACCATGTGTTCTATGGGATTTCTACTGTGATCATCAAGCTTGATATTTGTTTCCATGGGATATCAACTAGTCTCACACCCAATTTTCCTGTGACACTCTAAAGATCCAATAGCTTTGTGAAATGAAAATGTGCAGACATCGGATCTTCTAGTACTAGAGTGTACCAACAGAGGCGGAAGAGAGCCCCTTCACAAGTCTCCTAGTTGATGGATGACTTGTATGTGGGCTTAGTTCGAGGCTTCGAGCTATTGACGGATATCCACCGTTGGATCATGTTTTTTTAGAGAGATCCACCGTTGGATCATGTTTTCAAGAGGGATCCATCGTTGGATCATGTTCATGATGGAGAAAAACCTTTGGATCATGTTCGTGATGGAGATGAACCGTTGGATCGAGAGATGGAGATTCTGAGGGTTGTGATTAGCCCATAGGGCTACTAGTATCTTAGTTTGCTTAATTTGTTTTAATTAATTAGAGATTATTTTATTAGTAAAGTCATTTTTGAGCCATTTTTGTAATTCCTAGGATTAAGGTTTCCTTCTTCTCTCTATAAATACTCCATTTAGGAATGGAGATTTTACATAATTTATATGAATGAAATATGAGCGTTTTCTTTGTTTTTGAGATGTCCTGTGAAAGGATCATGTGAATCAACCCTTGGTGAAGCCAGGTTATCTTCTTCTTTTCTCCTCTCTTTTGTTTATCTTTTTTAATTATCGGTTTCCTCGCACGAAACCTAATCAAGCAAACCCTATACCATTCCCTATTGTTACCATACCTTTTTCCCCAACCCTTTTGGCTGTCGTACCATACCCCCAATTAGGGTTGTAAACGGATGTAGATATTTTCCGTATCCAAATCCGTTTGGTCGGATAATTATCCAAATAGGTATCCGGCGGAGCGAATTCGGATAGTAAAATCACTATCCGTTTATAACCGGATACAAATTCAGATATTGGTATATCCGATCGGATAAATATCCGTCCGATTATAATATATATATATATATATATATATATATATATATATATATATATATATATATATAAATAATATATTTTAAATTTATAAAATTAATATAACCTTTAAAATATATTTTTTAAATAAAAAATTATATATTTTTAAATATTAATTTATATTTTTAAAATTCAAAAAACAAAATCGGATAATTCGGATACTATCCGAATCCAGATATTTAAATCGGAGTCGGATACGGATATCATATTTCACTATCCGCCGCATATTTATTCGGATTCGGATATCCGAATATATAATCAGATATGAATTCGGATATACCACTATCCGCTCCGTTTACAGCCCTACCCCCAACCACCTCCATCATTGCCGCAACCCCCATCATCCAAACCCTAACTGCTGCAAGTCCCCTGCCCCATTCCAGCACTGCCGCAGGCTGTCCCAGCCCTCTGTCCTTGCTGCCGCATCATCCCGTCCCCATGCCAGCTTTCCCCACCCCTGTTACACCTGTCCCAACTTTCCCTAACCTTGCTGTAATTGTCCCTGTCCTATTTTCCTGCATTGCAGGCTACCTACAGATGTAATAACTCCATAGCAGCCTACACTACAGCTGTAATACCCCACAGCAGCTTACTCTTCAGCTATAATAACCCACAGGCCACAGCCTTCCCCCATTGATACTACAACCCTCCTACATCATTCTCATTAACCCTAAAACAGCAACATCCTAGACCCTAATTCACTTCCAAATCTTAAAAACAGCAACTTTTCATAAGCCAACCTTAGTTTTTTTTACAATTGCTATTAGTTTGCTGTTGGGTTTTGTGATTCAAATCAGCATTGTTTGAAACCCTTATTCACATGCATATTTCAATTCATAACCGTGGTTGAGCCTAAAGAACTTTTCTTGAAATCCTCAATTGATAATGAAATCACAATGAGTATTGGTTTAACTCCCTAAGCTAGTAGAAGTAACCCACTTCAATTACGATCACCTAAATCAGGTTTGAAATTCATTACTGTGGGATTGTTACTTGACCTAGGAGACAAGGACATTATTAATTCTTTCTTAGTTTTCTTTACAGCTTTACTATAATTGTGGAACCTAGGTAGTTTTGTGAATTTCCTTATTGCTGCAATTAATTTTATGATCTCTAAATTGCATCATCCTAGGTTAGTTGCGTGGTCCTGCATTAGAAAATTCCATATTTAGACCTAGTAACCACAATTCTAAGGAAATACTTCAGGAGCCTAAAGTCCATGATTTCTAACTCCTTTCCAACAAAAATTTTCAGTTCCTGGATTTCCTAAAATTTTTACATGTCACCACTATGTCGTCTACGTACACAGATACACTATCAACAATGTAATGCTCGTACCAGTTCGCTTGAATAGGGTATGATAGGCATCACTTCTCAAATAACCAATTCTCTGGACAGGTCCACCGGACCACCAGACCTTTCAAACCAAGCTCGTGGGATTGGCTTAGCCCATATATTGCCTTCTCCAGCTTGTAGAACTTCCTTTAACCAAGAGCAAGAAATCCCATAGGAGGTGTCATGTATGTACACTTCTTCCAGCAACGCTACATGTAAAAAGGCGTTCTTGACATCTAGTTGATGTGGAGGCTAACACAGATTTGTTGCAAAAGATAAGATCACTTTGATGGAGTTCATCTTGGCTACAAAAGAAAATATCTCAAAGTAATTGATACCAACCATATATCTGAGCATAGTTCGAAAACTCGGCGAGTCACTCGAGTAACTCGGCCAAATTACTCGACTCAGCTGAATTTCGAGTCAAGTCACCTCAAAACTCAAAAGAGGCACTATTTGCCAAGTTACTCAGGTGACATAAGGGTATTTTTATCATTTTTTAAACGTAAACTCGAATGTCACACTATTTTTGCATCATATTTTTTTAGGTCTATAAAGACAACCTACTATGGGTTCTATTAAACCTAGTTTATAGGTTTGAGGCTGTAAAACTAGCATACTTTGAGTTCTTTTAACCCAAGTGTTTCGAGTTATTACGTATATATTCCGAGTTGGACCGAGTCGAGTTTTTTTCGAGTTTTCCGAGTTACTCGACCCGGCTAACTTTGGAGTCGAGTCGAGTCGAGTTTTCGGGTTTTTGAACCATGTATCTGAGTATAACCCTTCACCATGAGTATTGCCTTGAACATGTCCACTAGGCCATCTACCTTGTATTTTACGATATACACCCATTTACACTCAATTGGACTCTTCCCTTAACAAAGGTTTACCATTTCTAAGGTTTGGTTCTCAATCAAAGGCCTATCTACTCATTCATGGCTTTTTCTCTACTTAGAGTGAGAGCGTAGCTGCAATACTAGACGGAGCAGATAAGAAGGACCATAAAAAAATTCATGAAAACTAGGAGACAAACAAAATTAGCAATGGGAAGGAAAAGCCGTTACGCAATAACAAAGATAATTCGTAATAATACTTAGACAGAGCAAATTTATGGAGAATCAGAACATGAATAACATAGGATAATGATAGAGTACGAGATATATTGATGGTCCCTTACCGGATATGGAGGAAAAGGTCCCATCAACAACTTTAACTTTGCCTCTACCAAAAAAATAATGACTATTACAAAATGAGGGACGATGTACATGTGATAGGTAAAAGAAGCATCACCTGAGTCTACAAATACAGTACAACTGTACAAGAGGTTGAAGGCTTATTCAGTCCAGAAAATATAAATCGTAGATGATCAATTTCCTCGCAAAGGGTAAACATCTTTGTTGGTTTGAATTAAGCCTGAAGAGGTGCGCCCTAAATGAAAACACCCTAGTCGCATATGCCTAAGAATATCATTCAGATGTGATCACTACAACATTATGTGCACTTGAGTTGTTCTGGTCAACTAAACTTAGGTGATCGACCTACAAGATCCCAACAAGTGGCTCAAGTATGATGTGATCTCCCACAATAGTCACACTTGAATTTATCTATGTCATCATAATTTTTCCCAGCTTCAATAGGTCAAAAAAGGACCTCGCATCCCTTAGGTGGAAGAAGTGACAAGGATAACAAAATTGAACATTCAGCAAACACCTGCTATTGTTACATAGCATTTTTACAACTCTCTTCACATTGATTAAATGCATAGTCACAAAAAACTGCATTTTTTTTAAGAAGAAAAAACTCGTTTAAAACGCGTATTAATACCCTACCGTAGAAAACGGTGTTTAAAATCCGTTTTTTGAAAGAAAAAAAATGTGTATTATAGTTTAAAACGATTAATACAAAGAAAAAAAACCGTTTAAAACGAATAATAAGGGGGAAAAAACGGATGATCATGAAAAAAAATTGGAAAATGAAGATTATGCAGATATTGATGACTTTGATGACGCTTTTGAGTGATTGATGGATAGGAATAAGTGATTTTATTAATACACAAATTATAATCTTGTTTTTAATCTTACTAGTTGATGTTTTAATGAATTTTGATGCTTTAATGGGAACGACTTGGATGTTAAAATGATGTTATGAACTTATTATTGTTGATTATAGTTACTCTTTTTGTACATTATCTCACCAAATTGTTAGATATATTAATTAGCATCGTTTCTAATTTTTATAATTATTAAAAAATTTCTTCGTTTCTTTCCCGAAGTTTATCACGTATTTTTCCAAAATTTTCAAATTTTTCCATACTTGACCCTTGCCGAATTATTCCCGAACCCCAACTTTGTGACTATGGTTATATGAATATATCTGATTTAGTGATGGGAGTTCTCTAATGAGTATTTGAACCCAAGCTAGCTCAAAATACTAAATCCTACCAAGGAGTTAAAGATTTAGTTTTGTTCTACCAGTTTCTTATATAGTTCCCTATTACTGCGACCACTGTTACCTAGACACTTCAGTTTTCCCAAATTTTGTCATGCTAGCACCTTGGACACTCCTTGGTACGTGCCTATACCGTGTCGTGGTGATGTCAGCATTATGTTTAGGCACGTGATGCTTCAAATATGTCGTGTCATTTTAAAAATAATATATATATATATATATATATTGAATTGCTAGGAACTTTTTGTCAAGTTGAATAACTATTTTGGCAACATAGAGGAAAACTTACCAAGAGAGCAACGACACCAACGAACGATCAATAGGTACATCTCTCTCTCTCTCTTGCTGCGCCTCTCTATTCTCTATAGTCTATATGACTATTTTTTATAACTTTGGTATATATTTTTTGGAAAAATAATTGGAGACGGGTGGTTCTCAATCTTTTGATTCTTATTATTTTAAAAAAATTATAATATATTCCTATATATATACACTCAATCATTTTTTTTAAAATGTATGTTCGTGCTGCCTTATTAGAATTTTTAGAGCTTGTTGAGTCAAACTCCTCTAGACACTTCGACACTTGGCACCCGTACTGCATGCCTAGGTAACACTGACTGCGACACACCAACTAAAAAGACTAATAATGATCCATATCATCCCACTTATGTCGAAGAGTGGCGTAATAATTAGTAAGTGTCAATAGAGGTGTAAAAAGAATGGGGCCAACTAGACCCAATTAATAAACGGACCGTGTTAGGCCAGCACACTAATTACTCAGGCTTAATTGGGTCAAGCCCGGCCCAGCCCGTCTAAGAAACAAAGAGATGCATGGTTTTGGGGGGTTTTAATAATTTAGCATAGAGCTGTCAATTGAGCGAATTCGAACCAGATAGTGGTATATTTGAATCAGTGTTTCAAAAGGCACAAGAGGATTACACCTCCAGGCTCGCCTCTAGGTGAGGCTCAAGGAAAACGCCTTGATGCTTAAATCTCACGAGGTTAACGCCTCAAACTGTGAGGCTTGGTTTATGTCTGGGCAATGTCTCATACATTAATCAAAAATAGGGTTTTAGCCACATAACTAAGACCTGATCATTGTGATGAATAAGGCCTTATGGGCTTTATGATCATGTTTTCCTCTCTACCATTATACATTGTACTTTGGGTATATTATTAGTATTTTTTATATACTAATAGTATACCACTAGTGGAGTATCTAATATATACACTAAAGTATGGGAGAGAGAGAAAATTATTCTCTGTAATTTTTCCCCTAATCTTCTTCTTCTCTTTCTCTTCTCTTTTCTCTCAAAACCCTAATCACTAAAACACTAAATATCATCCCCAATACCTTACCCATCCATCACAACTCATTAAATACTTTTTTAAGACATGTGTCTCATACATAAATCAAAAATAGGGTTCTAGTATTACATATGGGTGTGCATACACACACACATATTACCTTTAATTAATTTTTGAATCTTTTGTAATATTTTCATTTATTATTTATTTATTTGTTAAAATGAGGTATTGTAAGACTTTCTTATGAGTCATGCCTCGAGTCTTACGCCTTGAGCATCTTGAGGTCCCAAAGCCATGTCTCACGCCTTCACGTTTTAAAACACTAATCCAAATTCGTATCCGATTACAAATCTGACCATCCAAATTCGAATAAATATCTAACAGATAATGAAATATGGTAATTGTATCCGACTCCGGTTAAAATATTTAAATACGGATAATAATTAAATTATCCGATTACTTAATAAAAATTCAAAATTCAAAAAAATAAAAGTTTATATTAAAAAATAGTTAATTCATAATTTATTCTCATATATTAAAAATAACAATTTAATGTCTTACATTATGTAAAAGTACATATTTATAAAATATTTTAAGTCGTATAAACTTTACTATATTATCTATGTATATAATAATTAAATAACATATTATATAATTGGTCGGATATTTATCGAATTAGATATATCAATATCCAAATTAGTATCCGATTATAAACGAATTCGGTTACGAATCGGATACGAATAATATTTGTATCCATTGAAACCACTAATCGGGCCTTAGCGGGCTTTGCCAAGCCTGGTTAGAAGCCTAGTCTAACGGGCCGGCAGACCTAAGCCTCAAAGCCCAAGACCACCCAACTATGTAATCGGACCGGGCCTAGAGCGGGCCGGCCCAGTACATTGACACCCCTCAGTGTCAAAAATCTTCTCCCTTGTCAAAAATTGGCAATCTCCTGCCTCAATTAAGATACATGAGCTATATTCTTTCCATGTGAGAATGTCTAGGCAGCGTTATCCCACATCCCCTTTGTGGCCCAATGAAAAATGAAACTTCTACTAAATACTAATATGCTGAAGCATAGAGTGGAGTAACCATGACATAACCGTCAGGCTCTCAATTCTCACTATTCATATTGTGGATTATCTTCATTTACACAACCATTAATGTAATCCAACTTCCCTCTTTTGTTAATAAGCATCTCGACATACTATGACCACTCAAGGTAGTTGGTCCCACCAGTCTTACCTTGGTGAACTGCGATTCTCAATGGGTACACAAACTTTAGAAGACAATCCCGCAATAGAGGAAATTGTTGTATTATTCCCCAAATTACACCTTTCGAACATAACTTCGATTAATTCCTTACAAGGCGCACACACACAATCGAAGCTACTAACAATCACCAAAATGAAATCAACCATTAGACCACCATAACCATAGACCACTACAACTAACAAATTGACTAAAAACCAGTCGCGGCGATATCTTCAAGAGAAAGAAATCGTCATAGCCACTTTAAAGGGGACTAGTCATAACTCATACATAGGGGTGGTTATCAAACAAAGGTGCTTGCGAATAGCTCAAGCTTGGCTCATGAAAAGCTCGAGCTCGTTCGTTTATTTAGTAAACAAGCCAAGTTTGAACACACCCCTACTCGGCTCATTAAAAGCCCGGCTCAATTATATATATAATTAACTTACTAAAATATCTAAATATACTTACTTCATTTAAATTTTAAAATTAAGTATATTTACTATATACTAGTAAAGATTAATAATATATAATGTATTTTACATAATAAGAATATCCTTTATACAATTATGAACTTTTTCTAAAATTTTAGGTAACACCGTAATTTCTGTTACCCATACAACGATAATAAAGTAAAATTTAAACCTAATAAAAGTTATATCTAATGAATCAAGCTGCTCGAGCTTGTGTGTTAAAGCTCGAGCTCGCGTATTAAAGCTCGAGCTTGTTTATTTAAGAAACAAGCCAAGCTCAAGCTTGATTTTCGAGCTCGTTTTCTTAATAAACAAGCTTGAACATCCCACTACTCAGGTCGGCTCAGCTCGGCTCGATAACACCCCTACTCATAAGTTATCATAACCAAAATTATTTCATCTCAGATAATGTAAACGTTGAATACCTAATTAATGCCCATTAGTACAGCATAAAGCAGTTTGCAAATTGCAAATTGGTTCATTTTGCTTTAGTAAAGAAGGTTTTCTAAAGGAAAAGAAAACCCAAAAAAACACATGCCAATCTACCACTAACACTTGTCATCAAGGATTAAATTACAAGTTTCGAGATATGTAACTGTTTTTGTTGAAATCGTTAAAGTATCGCCGATACCAATACCTATCACCGATACTGAAACGTAGAGGACAATATTCATAAATTAGGTTTTTTTCAAAAAAAGATATAAAATAAATTTAAAAGGATCGGGCGATAGTGATACGTTTCGGTCGATATTTATGAACCACGGTTTTTTATAAGAGAGAAGGCGAACGAGTCCTAAGAAATCTATACATATCGGCCGAGTCTTACCGATACTTATCTATTTTGGACAAGTCATATTCACCCATTATTTTGACCGTATCAGTAATAGTAACATATAGGCCAATACTTATCAGTTTCGGCAACTTTTATTTCCATGCTTGACATAGGTTCCACAAGTAAAATCCATCCTAGACTTTAGTGCCCCACTCCCACCCGTAGGTTCCACGATCTCTTCATGGCCCATACATAGACTATTAGGATCATTGTATCAAGATGATTGTTAAGCTGCAACGATCCCTAGATCAATATGATGGGGAAAAATTGTGACTCGAACCAAAGTACCAAGTTAAAGCAAAGAGGATAATGAACTGACATGTGATTTATAAAAGCCCAACCATAATAACAAGGTCGGTCTAAGAACTACAAATTGCAAACCACGGATCAAAACCAAGCAAAGCCAATGAACCAGGCAAATGTGGTATAAATCATTTTTTATTCATAATACAACAGAAAATGCCATGATTGACAAGTTCTAAAATGATTGTTCATATGATAAAAACAAAATCACTACATTTTTTATTTGACAAACCTGTAATTCTTATTCCCAAATTTTGCAAACATATGTTCCACTTATAATAGCCTTTCAATTTTTGCTTTCTGAACTTACTGTTCATCAAGAATCTATTTTTAAGTCCTATAGGTATGAATTTATGAAAACTTTTACCATTTCCAAACTGTGGAATGAAAAAGTTTGAGCACATTAGCCATTATTATAACCAAAAATAATGTCTTAAACATATCTAATACATTTAAAGAACATATAAATATTGAACAACTGGAATATGGTTTCAGAATAGGCAGGTGTACAACAATTTCTATCCCAAATTGTTATAACTACATAGTGAATGAATTAGCGTGACCTGTTTCACATCAAATCAGAATCTACGGCCTCTTACAAAGCTATGCAGTAGAGTTATAGGACCAATTTCAAAAGACGAAGAGCCTCCATATTGACAATTGATTACATCACGCTCTACCAAAAACATAAATGAACGAGTCTTGCTCCAGCATAGCCTTTCCCAGTGTGAAAACCGAATCTACTTACTATTCTGACTGTTTATCATATTCATCTCCCTTTCAATGCTTCTTCCATCACAAACCGGAATCATGCAAGCAAAAACAGAGATTCTATTTTCTCACTTAGGCATTAGAAACAACAAAATAATGTCAGGAGATAAGGAAATTATAATTTCCAAAAAGAAATGTTCAGAATTAACATTATGACCTGGCATTGCAAATCATCAAGTGACAAAGGAAACACTATGAAGAATCAATCAATACCCTGATCGGTTACCAGTTAGAAACATTGTTGGCTTACTTAACAAATTAAAAAGTGATTCCCCCGAATCTAGACCCTTTCAGGCCTACAAAATCAGAAGTGCATGGCCCAGCTAGGCTAAAGAAACCCTAGCCCCTAGGTAGCTAAGATTTGCCAACCTCTTATTGACTCTGTCATTCGCCTGAGTAAATAGTGATCAGCCAAGTCTTGGCATTTTCTAAGAAAGGAAATGCATGTATCATCACTAGTTCGTTACATTTTTATCACTCGTAGAAGTCACAACCATAGTTACCAAACACCTATATTATACCTGTATAGTACTCGTATAATACTTTTAGGTGGGGTCGCCGTTTAAAACTCCGTACTTTTGTTGTGTTACGTGTTATACTTGTATCACCGTTTAATACGCGAATTACGTATCAAACGCGTACAACATGCATATTTTTGCCGTTCATTTACCATGTTAAACGCATATTCCGCATTAAATGATTGTTATTAGTTAATATCATGATTTTTATTTATTTATAATTATTAATTATTTTTTAATTTTCCTATACTTTTATCATGTTTTTGCCATATGACACCCGTATTTCCCGAACGGATCATTGCCGTATTATACCCGTACCCGTACTTGGTAACTATGGTCAAACTAGCAAAAAGTATAGTATTTAGGATTGGACACGAGAATTTAAGGTCAAAAGTTTCAAATGTTGGTTAGAATAGGTGAACAATCAATGCTACAGGACAGGAAACACACCTTAAGGTCAATGCAACTCAAATGATATGAGGACGGGCAGTTATCGCAAAGAATGAGATTTCCTCCATAGTGACAAACAATGCATATTGTGTCGCTTTTTTGGCAGCGATGGTACCCCCTCTTCTTCTTTCGCTTCCGAGGACGGGACACCATATCTTTGAGCCTAACTTTTTTGTCAAAATTGGCAAAGGGTAGAGGCCAACGGCGGCGTGTGACACATTCCTCATCTTGTTTTGGTAAAACATCAAATGTTTTCTCCTCTTCTTTGGACTGTGACTTCACATTTACATTGCTGAGCTGAAATTTCTTCAAACCCCTTTTTCCTGTAACTAAACAATTACTTTGTTTGATAATAACACATGAAGCCTTTCCATTTCTCTTCCTTGGGCTACATATGGGAAACCCCGTAACCAAATTTATTTGATTTGGTTTCCGCATTTTCTTTCTTTCATTAACTGAATGATTGTCTTGTGCAAGTAAAACATCAGGAGTTAATTCTTTCTCCCGTCTATCAACCACATACCTATTGTCCTTAGCTTTGTAAAATACACGGGCCTTTGATTTCTCTAATGCCAACCTTTTCTTGACTGACTGCTGCTTTTGTTTAGGATTAACACGAGATATGTTTCCTTTACTCTGACCCAATAAATTATTGGTAAATCCACTGCAGTTTCCTTGACCAATCCCATTGCTTTGCATGCGGGAATCATCACTTGTCATTTCTTTTCCCCCACTTAAATTAACAACCAGAGACCTATTATCCTTACCTTCACAAATTATGGGGGGTTTTGGTTTCCCTATTTTAATTTTAAATTTCAGTGACTGCCTCTTTTGGCTTGGGACAAGAGAGCAATCAATTGGGGTTCCATCATTGTTACCTTCCCCGTTAACATTGCTTTGCAAAAGGGAAGCGTCCGTAATCATGTTTCTTTCCCCACATGAATTATTAACCAGAAACCCATTTTTCTTAGCATTAAGAACTTTTACAGGGGGTTTCTCTGAGTTTAATTTAAGCTTGACTGACTGCTTCTTTTGTTTGGGTAGGAGAACAGGAGACAATTTTCCTTTACTCTGACCTGATAAATCATTAGGAAAGTCATCACAAATGCCTTCCCAAATAACCAGGGCCTGTGGAAGCATATTAACCTTCGTTTTCTGGGGTTTCTTCGAGTTCCTTCTTTTGGAAATAGACTGATGGTTATCCTCAAGACACATATCAGATGCTGTTGATTTCCGCCGTCCTGAACCATCAACTAACCTCATGTCATGTTTGGTTCGATCAGGAGATGCTCTTCTTATTCTGTTCTGACTTGAACTATCAATGTGGAGGTCATTGCAGTTACCTCTCTGAACATTTGGGGCATATAACTGCAAATTATCATCAGCCTGCTTATAATTCTTCGATTTATTCCTTCTCTTTCTCAAGAGACCATCTGAAAGATTGGGAGGACCAAGGGGTTGCTGACTAGATTCAACCATGAGTTCAAAAATGACATCCATTAGGTACTTATTCCACAAACTCGGAACACCACATGTCCATTGCGAAATCACTTTCACAAACCCAGCATTCAAACGTAAACGGGACCAAACGTTCTTGACAAAAAGAGGTAAAGACCCATCTTGCTCTAGTTCCTCAGACAGCTTCATTAAAACCCAGACCCCACGGTCTCTCCAACCACCCAAGAACTCATCCCACTCACAGCTGACACGCAAATCACGCACATTGAATTTGCGCTCATCGCCCTCATCGGGAAAAAACACTGAGCGCTCATGCGAGCTCTCGTCGCGGTCAAACACCACGCCTTCCCACCAAGCATCCTCATAAAAGGCATCAACGCAGAGACCGTAATTCAACTTGGGTTTGCAAGTATCAGGAGGAGGAGATGGGGGTGGGGGGCGGATATGTCCACGGTTGGTGAGCGGGACACGACGGCGGCGGCAGAGGCCCTCCACCGCATTTGTGACGGGTATGCACTCAACAAGCTTTGAGACGCCTGTCTCACTCAATAGTTCATTGTACTCAACATAGCGGCCTGAATCAGAGACAGATACAACTACCCCAGGGTGCCATGAACCTCGGAGACCTTCCTCAAATTGCCTCACCTATGAACCAATCCACCACCACCATATTAGCTTAATTTCAACTATAGCAATATTATAGAAAAAACGTTGAACCAAAATATATATATATATATATATATATATTAAAAAAACGTAAATAAAATAATTAAGAAATACCCACCACAAGAACAACTCAAATGTTCAATAAAGGCATATAAGAAAGATACAGGAATTTATAAATGAACAAAACTATAAATAAAATAAAAAGGAGCCAGAAGCAGTCAAAAGAAAAATGAATAGTTTTGAACAATTTTGTGAGAGGGGCTTCATTTCACCATTATAAGAAATTCTTATATGTAACGAAATACCCATCAACATTTATATCTGCCGAGCAAAAAATGAATACAATTGGATAAACGAGTCTATTTCAGCAAAGTTCACGCACCCACCACCACCATATTAGCTCGACTAAGCTTTACTCATATAGTTCAATGGATTTGCAGAACGAAATAGAAGATATATGCAATACCCACCAGTCACAATCATTCAAATAGATAGAACAAACAAACATAATGTGGGGGGAAATTCTGACCACCGCAGATAATCAAAGAAAAGTTACAGAGGTTTTAGACAACTTTCTGACAAAAACCCCCCATTCAATTATTCTAACAAATTCCCCACAAATGAAAAATGTTAATTAAAATAAAAGGTAAAATCGCTGAAAAAAAATCAATAAAACTGATGGGAAGAGATTATATACATACCTCGACCTTGTCGTGAAGAAGAAGCTTCCTTTGGTTCATGTCAAAGGAGCGAGCGATGACGAGAAAGAGAGAGAGTAATGTTATAAAAAAGAACTGTTGGGGTTTTTTTGAGTTTGATTGATATTGCAGAAGAAGAAGAGAGAGAGAGAGAGAGAGAGAGAGAGAAGGGGAGAGAGAGAGATCTTTGTGCTTGGGTCGGTCGACTTGCTTGAGCAAAAAGAGGGGGGTTTGGGAAAGTATGCCATAAGTCCTTTACTACCGTGCTTATAATACTACGGGCGTTTATTATGTTTGTGGTGGGACTTCAATCAATCACAACCGTTCAAGCAGTAGTAAAAATTCTAAAACTTTCTAGAACAGCGTTGGTCTCAATTGAAGGGATCCTGGCCGTTCATCTAATTTTATTTGTTTTTTACTCTTGTGGGCTTTAACCCTTCGAGGTTTATCCAGTGTAGTCCTTATACAAACATACTATTATTTTGGGAAGTAGATTGTGGACCAAGCATTCTCTAACAGGCTGCCACGTGTCCTTGTTAACACCTATTCACCCTTAAGTTCATTCATTTATGATTTAATCTTAATTTTTTTTTAATTAAAAATATATTAGTTTTAAGTTAGTTAATTTAACCACAGTTAAAGGGAGATTAAAGGGAAGGCAATTCGAATTGGGTCCGGCTAATCATTGATCATTTATTTTTTGAAGGTGAAGCGTGCGTGAGACGCTGTAGAACATCGGGAGGGGTGAGAAGTTTAAGGAATAAACCAGAGCAATGTATTTGCTTTCTTTCGTTTTTTTTCTATTTAATATTTATTATTATTCAAATGGGCTTTGGATTTTTACTTTCCCGCACTTTTTTGAAACGTACGGTGATTTTATTTTAATTTTAATGTTTTTTTACTTTTATTTTTGAAGATTTGACTCCGATGGCAAGTCGGAGTCGAAACTCGGACGGGTCTTGGCATTTGGCAGGATGCTTCGGTTCTCGGGTCTACCCACTTTCCGCGTCTTACTCTTCTCAACAATAGCACTAGCCACTAGGCATGCTACCAGCCCACCCGGATAAACCCTTTTAGCCGGATACATTATCCCGTGGTATTAGACCGGGATCGAAAAATTTAAGCCCAGTTATATTGTGGGGCTCAAAAATTAAAAGCCCTTATATCCGTAAATATACTACATTCTTTCTCGTCTTCTGTGTTTTAAATTTATTAACACAAGTTCTAATGCTATGTACACGGTATACATGGCATCGTATCATTATCAATCTTTGATTCG
The DNA here is from genome assembly GCA_015143295.1 of Tetracentron sinense. Lineage (NCBI taxonomy): Eukaryota > Viridiplantae > Streptophyta > Magnoliopsida > Trochodendrales > Trochodendraceae > Tetracentron > Tetracentron sinense. Next base: position 3,228 of record JABCRI010000270.1, on the reverse strand, counting down.
TTTTCAGATTCAATTTCATAAATAAAAATTTTATTATTATGTAAACCCGAATTAACCTTAGCTCGTGTTAGGTTTAGGCTTAGGCTTCACTCCATCCAGGCCTAGTCAAGCTTGGGATGGGTTAGGGCTTAGCATTTTCTTGGTCGGGTTAGCCTAGGTAGCATGTGGCCCTGGCCTAAATACCGCCCATCAGAGGCCTCTCTTATAGGGTTGACCTGCTTGACCGATACATGGTTCGCATTCACCATCAGATTTATGGGTATCCCTGAGAAGCTGATCTGGCACCAAATTTTCTCGAGACTTGTTTATAGTGAAATCCTTCGAGGCCCATGCTATTTTGCATACCCCATTAAGTTTGATGAATGATGGGTGTCCCTGGTAATCTAATTTGTACTATATTTTCTTGGGTCTTGTCCCACAATGAAATTATTCGAGGTCCATGCTACTTTGAACGCACCATTCAGCTCTACGGTGCCCCTAATAAAATAAATTGGACACTATTTTTACTTTGGTCTTTGTTATAGTGAAATTTGTTGAGTTCCATCCTATTTTGCATGCACCATTCTCTATATCAATCTTTCTTTTTACCATCTTATATTTATTTATTAGTCATGATGATCAATTGTCATGCATGCTTTAGTGAAATTATTTTAAATTTGTAGACCTTACCTAGTTTAGTAAGTCAATCTTCTATGGTAATATAGGACGTTATAGAGATATAACGGGTAGGATATAGCTAGCTGCCTTAGTTAATAAATTGAGTTAGATCGGCTTGCTATGTGTTGTATGAGACGCCATAATAGAAAGATATAACACATTTATTTTTGTTACACTATTATAATTGTTGGACCTAAGCGGATGGGGTTCGCTTCTAAGCTAGCCCAAGTGTCCCGTGTCCCTTTTAACCCCTATTTAACAATGGTTAAGCTTAACTAAATTAAAATTAATAATTTTATTTTTTTGTTTTTCCTAAAAGTCATGATTAGATTGCTTAACCCTAGGGGGTTAACCACAGCTGATGGATGGTTAAAAAGAGGCTTGGACCAATGAGGTCACTATGGTCCAACTTCTAAGAGCATCTCCAGCACATAGTTAAGAGTCCTCTGCCAAAACTAAAATATAGCTTTGAACCCAAAGATAACATACTTCAACGCATAGTTAAAAGGTTGCCAAAAAATGACTTTTGTTATTCTCGTGGCAATATGGCGTGGGAAATGATAAAAATCATTTAATGTCATTTGATGTATGACCAATTGGCCCTTCTTGTTTTTACACTTTTGTCCTTGTCCCACAAAAAAAGCTTATTGGATATAGAAATGGCTTTTGCATCATTGGATCGTCAGGCTAATCGTAGTAGTTTGGTACTGTAACATGCCAAAAATAGCTTTGACATTAAAAACAAATGGTTTTGCCACAGATCTCTAACTAAACCCGGGTCCGTTCTCCATGTGCCCAAAAAAACACATCACCCCAGCTTCTCTAGGGCCCACATATTTATTGTATGGATTTTCCATGATCCATGATCAAATTGCGTGTATATGTTGAGAGGGAACTGTTAAGTATCTCAACTCAATTCGACTTCAAATTCTCTCTATTTTGTAACCGGACTCTACCGGCTCGATTATGCTCTTGATGTCGCCATGTGTGTCCATATTAACACTCATTAACTGTGGTTAAAATTCACTATCCTTAGGGTTTCACCCAACTATTCTTGTTTTTAACCAAATTTAAATATTTTTCAAAAAGTAAGGATAGGTGGGAAATCATAGGGGTGGTGAATCTTTAACCCTGAATTAAGGGTCTTCAATAGGGACATGTGGCGACCTCAAAGGCATAACCAGACTCCGAGGGTCCGGTTCCAACTTGAGATAATTTCAAGTCTTGAAGAGAGATACGTGAGTGTGAGTGAGATAGAGGAGAAACATGCGTGGGAGGAAGAGAGAGGACGTGAGGGGACCTAAGGTGATGGGAGATGGATATCATGGTATAGGTTCATTTCGTAAGCCTGACCCAAACCAACATGTCCATTGTCTTCTTCACGTCTATTTTTCTCTTAGTTTTTTAGGTTAGGAAACCTTACCTTTTGGAAGGGCTGTTGCACAAACATAATTGTTGCCCAGTAAATGGACTCTATCGGGGGGGGGGTGGGGTGATTAGGGTCATGACATTAAAATTTCCTTTGTCTATTTTGCGAAATTAAATATGTAAGACAATGCGATAAACATATAACATGAATGAGAGACAGAGACTTAAAGATACAAAACAACGAGAGTTTGTTCACCAGAGATTCCGACAACTTGTCTAGTCCAGGTCTTTCAGCTTCCATTCAAGGATTCCCACGATTTTAACTCACACAAGCTTCTTTCATTTGTGAAGCTTAAAACCTTTTACAATCCCTTCACAGGTTGGGATATCACCTTTACACTCACTTTTCACCATTAGAGATGATGACATTCACTGCAAGACACACTCTCTCATGACTCACCAAGCTCTCCGACTTACGACAAGACTTCCTCGATTATTGATTCACTCAATACAAATGTGTGTTGGATTTGTTAATCAAGTTACAAGATCTTTTGATGAGCTAAATAGGATTGGAATAATAATTTACAAATCTCTCAAATGATTGGGATTTAAAGTCTCCAAAGGAGTTGAGAATTTCTAAGATTTTTCAACACTTGATTGATGATAATTGAATGATATGATCGATGAGTATTCATAGTGGATCAGTTAGTTGTTGATTGTCATAAAATGAACTCAATTTATCGAGCTAAACAAGATTATAAACCATTTGTGGTACATTTAGTGTGGTTCCTGACCATTAAAAAACTAGTTGTTACAATTTTCCCACGGCAAATTCCGACGTAATGGGTCCTGAGTGCTGCTCAGACATCGACGTCTCAAAACAAAAAATCTATATGAGATACTGCTCTACCAACGTCATGATGATCTAGCATATTACCAGAGACGTCCACAGTGGAACACAAAAAATCTTTCTAAGCTATTGCTACACCCAAATGTCGATTGTGAAGAGGGATCTTCTCAACATCGACTCCCGCAAATCTGTATTTTACATAGTGTCTCAACTTTTAACTGATCTGAATGATTTATAGGTTTTTGTTGGGCTTTCATTATCCATGTTTCTTCGTAAGGTTTTAAAATGTCATAGGGACTTGAATATTAATCCAATTAAGTCAAGTTTCTTCTTAGGTCATAGAGGCGTTTGGA
>JABCRI010000269.1:0-48855 GCA_015143295.1 Tetracentron sinense | reverse complement strand
GCATCGAAATCCCCGAGCGAGTCAAAGATAAGTGGTCAAAACATCCATACCTGGCAGAGCCCAATCGCTCGGAATCCGTCAGCGATCGATCGGCGGGATCCAAAACCGATCGTATTCGCGGTAGCTATCGCACGGTCCAAAAATTTTGTGTATGGGGAAATTTTCCAAGAGGTCGTCTTTTTTGACGGTCGCTTAGTCCCGAGTAACCCGATCGTCGGTCGGCAAACCGATCGCCGTCCCATAACCCCCCATCGCTCGGATCCCCCATGTTTTGCAAGAAATTTTTGTAAGGCATTTCTCTTTGGGCGTTAAACCTTTACCCTAAGGCTTGCTCGCCAGTTGGAACCCCTCATTCCACTACACTTACACCTTTAGAGATAAAGGCGGATAAGAAGAAGATGTGTGCCACCTAGGGTTTCCATTGTAGAGGGTAAATCAAGGGTTGCACAATCCTAGAATCATCCCCAACTGGGATTTGCTTCAGTTCAAGGCGCTCAATCTCGTGGGGGATCCTCGTTCTCAAGCTAGGGCAGCATTCTCCTAAGTAATTTCAAGAGTGTTTCTTCCCACAACCAGTCTCCCTCAAGGAAGATTCCTCCTTTCAAGTTGGAGCTCAAATCAAGGGTCCTACCAAGATCAGCCTTGATCTAAAGGTTAGTCACACCCCGACTAACTTACCTAGCATAATCTAGTTTCTATATGGAATGTGATCCTTGTTATTAGTTTGCTTCTTTAGACATGTAATTAGCTCGAATGAACACTCTATGAACATAACAGATACGGAAGACTGGTATGGATGTTTTGGATGGTATGATTGAGGCGATTGGAATGCCGAAGGCAATGCTGTCTGATGTTGTGGTGTGCTTGGAAAATGGAGGATGGGCATTGTACAATAATCACTTTCCTTGTGTGATTGAATTGAGAATATGCCTAAAAGAAGAAATACTACTAAGGACATGTATGTTCTTTAGTTTGACAAAATGCCGACTCTATACGATCACGACTTAAAGGTAAGCAACATGTTTAAATACTTAATGCCATGTTTAATCACTCAAATGCCACTGACTATATTATGAAATTGAAATGGTTATGCCAACTTTCTGTTATCCTCATTTCCACGAATTGTCACGAATTGACACTACACAGCCGCGTAGGATAGCATGAACCCCCGAGATTTCAGCGCATGTGCATATATAACCAACAAGAAAATCACACTGCATGTCAATGAGGTTGGTGGCCCAGGGACATTCGGGTACTAGCCTCTGGCTCACAGAACACCAATTATCAGGGAGATTGGTATCCCAGGGACATTCGGGTACTAGCCTCTGGCTCACAAGAAAAACCATACATATCAAGGAGGTGGGCCAGCCTAGGGAGATTCGGGTGCTAGCCTCTGGCTCACAAGTTATAAGATGCAAGGTTTCAAGATGATAACAAGACATTCATGCATGCACGTATACATGATTTCTATAATGCATTACCGAGACATGGAAACGGGTTTTCAAGCATGAGTTTTATCGGCGTTTGATTCATCACATCAAGATGAAATATTTGCTCATGTTAATATTGTTTGATTCTATGATTTTCCCATGTGCCTGGAATTGATGAGTGGTATTGTACTACTCCTCGCATGTTTTTTATGTTATTATACTATACGCTTGTACTCTCTGAGTATTTCATGCTCAGCCGTACTTTCATGTCGGCCAGGTACTGAGGGAGCCCTCGACCCAGAGCCTTGGGTTCCGAGGAAGAGTATATCGAGGAGAGAGAGCCGGCTATCCCACTGCAGTCTCAGGTGAACCGAGACCTTGACTTGTGGCCATACCTCGACTACTGTTAGGGGAGAGTACGAGAGAGTCTTTTATGTATTTTGACATTTTGATGGGTGGGTCGGGTCCACCTTAGACTTAGACTGTTTGTATATATGTTAACTTGGAATACTATTTTGAAAATCTTAGACGAAAGAAAAACAAAGTTAGACGGAAAAAAGTTAGGTTAGACGCTTCCGCATTTATGTTTAGCTTCCGCGCTCTGATTATCATTGTTTAGTACTGTAATTGTCTTGTTCATAACAGGATGGTTTGGCAGGTATGTTTAGTCACGCCTAAAGTATCCCTAAACTCCTAGGGAGTATTTTGGGGCGCGACATAAGGCTTGGCCCGATAGACCAAGATTAGGCCCGAAGGCCAAGGGTTAGCCCGGTAGGCTAAAGGTTTAGTCCAGTAGACTAAGTTTAGGCTTGATAGGCCAGGATTTAGCTCTGTAAGCTAGGGAGTGGGCCCGGAGGTTTAAGGTTGCTTAACTAGAGTTAAGAAGTAAGTTAACTATGGTTAGGATTGCTAACCATGGTTTATAAGATCCAATGTCAGATTTATGATCCTTCTTGCATTTTTAGATTTTTTAAGGATTTTTTAGATTTTCACCAAGGTTAAATGATCTTAACCATGGTTAAAAGTTAATCGGGGTTAAGTTTGTCCAGTCAAGAGTGTACGTTGGTAGGATGGCAGAGCCTAGAATTGTCTCCTACCAGATATAGGCTATTTACAGGGCCCCTGTTATATGAACAGTGGGATTGGCAGTTGAATAATCACCACTAATCTCATTTCTTTGGAAAATGAGATTAGAGGTAGAATAAATACCGTCACTACTACTGTTTTTACAACAGTGGCTTTACAACCAAAAGGGAAGGTTGGGGACGATGCCCAAGGGATCCTGGACCCATGTGGGTGTTCAGGGGACTTGTCGTAAGCCCTGGGCCTGGTCTGAATTGGGCCTATGGTGACCATTATGTTACTGTGCCTAGAAGTCTAGAATGTCAATAGACTGTCTACTGACATTCTGGACAACTTCCAATTTTCATGATTTTAACCATGGTTAGTTTAGTTTAGGGAGTCTGGAAGGACCAGGGAGGACAAAGGGAGTCTCAGGGACCAAGTCCAGACCTTGGAATGGACCAGGGCTCACTAAACTGGGGCTTAGAGCCATTGTAAAAGAGAGGGACCAGAATGACGGTACTGTGTTTACCGTCATTCTGGACTTTTTCCAAAAACTGAATTTTTCCCTATGGCACTGCACTATCACGCTTTCAAGGGATCCTTCACATGCTGAGGGTCCCCCAACATGCTTGGGGAGTAGTTGAATGGGTGGCCATGCTTCGTAGTTATGGTTTTTACCCTTGAGGGGTCCCCATACCTAAGAGGAAGTCAAAGGGAACCTCTGCTCTTGGATTCTGCAGTAAAAAATACAAAAGAAGTCTCCTGAAGTAGGACTAGAGGCTCACATCGTTTCTACAAAAAAAGGGGGTAAGGGAAGACCCTACCCAGCAGATCTGCTTGCTACGATGGTGGTGGTGGTGGTGGTGGAGCTCGCAGTGGTGGAGGCTAAGGTTGTATCCGGAGGTGCTCCGAGGTAAGAGGAGCAGTTGGAGACATCCACAGGAGTCTTAGGCTTTGGATTTTTGCAGGGGTTTTTCAGGGGTGAGTTAGCATGGGCTTCAAAGCTTAAGGGAAGCTTGGATTTATAGGAGAAGAGGTTGGGGACATGGAGGGAAATAGGATATGGGTTGGTGAGGAAGTTCAGAAGCATGAGAGGCTGGCCAGGGGCATGCCTGGGCACTAGGGAGGCCAGAGTTTGCATAAAACGTAAACTCCAGGAATGACGGTAATTCCATTACCGCATTCTCTCTCAAGGCAAAAATAAAAATGGCGGTAGAATAATTACCATCATTCCTGAGATTTTCTACAAAAGGTTCTGGCCTGTGTTAAATGCTCATGCACGTGGTACGATTTTTACTACAAATGGAATGTCGGTAATTGGATTACCGATATTCTTAGATTTTTGAATTTTAGGGCTGGACCCTCCCTTCCAGGGCTTGGCTAGGGTTTCTGGGCCCTGTGCGGGCCCAGGGTTGTTTGTCTACGGGTTTAGGCCCTGTGGGCCTTAGTTTGGTCACCTATGGGTCTTAGGGCTAGCTAGGGTTTAACTGGGGTTATCCTAAGGTTGACTCAGGGTTGACTTAGGGTTTAACTATGGTTAACCTAGGGTTGGACCTAGGGCTGACTTAGGGTTGACCTAAGGCTCAACTGTTAACACCTAGGGTTAACTTAGGATTGACATAGGGTTTAATTGGGGTTAACCATGGTTAAATTGTTTAACCATGATTAAGAAGGGGTGTAAAAATTGGGTGCTTACAACCTTTGTATATGATGCATCTAGAAAAGTGTGGTCTTATACCACGAAATCCAAGGATGAAGTGTTTGAAATCTTTAAAGTGCTTCATGCTATGGTGGAACGGGAAAGTGGTAAAACTCTCAAGTGTCTTCGTACGGATAATGGGAGAGAGTACACTTCAAAGATGTTCAAGAGTTATTGTGATATGTATGGTATTCGGCATGAAAGAACCGTTCCCCATACTCCTCAACAAAATGGGGTCGCGGAAAGAATGAACCGGACAATAATTGAAAAGATGACAAGTATGTTTGCATGTACAAAGTTGTCAAAACACTTTTGGGGAGAAGCAATGCGTACCGCATGTTATCTAATTAATCGTTCTTCATCGGTTCCACTTGGAGGACAAGTTCCCAAAAAGGTGTGGAGTGGAAAAGATATTTCATATTCTGGTTTGAAGGTGTTTAGATGCAACGCTTTTATGCATGTTCCTAATGAGCTGCGTTCCAAGCTAGACTACAAGTCTTTACCGTGTGTCTTCTTGGGATATGGTGATGCAGAATTTGGTTATCGGTTGTGGGATCCGATAAATAAGAAGGTACATAGAAGTAGAGATGTGGTCTTTCGAGAAGATCAAACCATTAAAGATTTTGAAAAGAGAAAAAAGCCTCAAAAGATTATAAATGAGCTGATTGAAGCTACTTTTATTCCTCCACCAGTGCAACATGAAAATGGTGGGGAAGAGCCTCTTGAAAATGAGAATGAACAAGATGATGTTGAAGAGGGGGAGTAGCCCTCTAATGAGAAGAGCTATCTGAATCACAATTGAGAAGATCTACTAGAGAGAGAAGACCCTCAAGTAGATATCTTCAAAATGAGTATGTGATGGTTACAAATGAAGGTGAACTGGAAAGTTTCCAAGAAGCTCAAATTGATGTGCACGAAGGTGAGTGGTTGAAAGCTATGCAAGATGGGATTGACTCATTGCATAAGAACCATACTTATGATCTTGTTGAGCTACCGAAAGGAAGAAAACCTTTGAAAATCAAATGGGTCTTCAAGGTAAAGCATAAAGACAATGGAAAGAAAGTGTGATACAAGGCACAGTTAGTTGTGAAAGGCTTTGGGCAGAAAAAAGGGAATTGGCTTTGATGAGATTTTTTCTCCCGTAGTTAAAATGTCATCTATTCGGATTATTTTGGATTTGGCGGCAAGTTTGAATTTCGAAATTGAGTAAATAGATGTCATAACCACATTCCTTCATGGAGATTTGAATGAAGAGTTATACATGGAGCAACCACAAGGTTTTGAAGTCAAGGGTAAAGAACACATGGTTTGCAAGTTAAAGAAAAGCTTATATGGGTTGAAACAAGCATCAAGACAGTGGTACAAGAAGTTTGATTTATTTATGATAGATCATGAGTACCAAAGATCAAACTTGGACCATTGTGTTTACTTTACAAGATTTTCTAATGGTGACTTCATTATTCTCTTGCTTTATGTTGATCGTTGGTCAAGATGCTAACATGATTGACAGGTTAAAGAAAAGCTTAAACAAGTCTTTTGACATGAAAGACTTAGGAGCGGCAATGCAAATTTTGGGCATGGTGATCTCTCGTGATAGGAAAGCCAAAAAGTTGTGGCTATCACAAGAAAGGTACATAGAGCGGGTACTTGAGAAATTCCAAATGAAGAATGCTAAATCAGTTAGCACTCTACTTGTAAGTCATTTCAAGCTAAGTAAAGAGCAAAGTTCTTCGAGTGAAGAAGAGAGAAGTTACATGGAAAGGATTTCATATGCTTCAGTTGTTGGAAGTTTGATGTATGTAATGGTTTGCACAAGGCCGGATATTGCACACGCCGTTGGAGTTGTAAGTAGGTTTCTTTCAAATCCAAGCAATGAACATTGGGAAGCAATTAAGTGGATTCTTAGACATCTAAGAGGAACTTCCAAGATGTGTGAAGAGAGATCCGGATAAAAATTTATGCAGAAATTGGATCTCGATAATCTTTATACCATAGAAAGCAACTAAAATTACTATGAGTTTTAGTTATATTACGTTGGTGAATGATGTTCACCAGTGAAGCTAAATCCACTTGAATCGTCAGAACTTTTTGTAGAGATTTATCGAAAAAATACTCGAAGCTCAATCCTTGTTCTTCGCTATCCCTACGAAGCTTTAGAATCTCTCTTTAGAATTGAAGAAACAAGAAGAAGAAGTTGGAGTAATGGTGTAGACTTTCTATCACCCAAAACCCTGAGATTCAAAACCCTAGAATTGAAGAACCCAACTTGGATGCACCCTTGTAGCTCACGAAAATCCCTAGGGAATACCTTAAGAGCTCATGGTTTTGGAGAGGAGGAGAGGGAGAGAAAAAATTATAGAGAATTAATGATTATCCACACCCACACGTTTTGGGTGTTGGGGTATTTATAGAATGCATCAAATCCAAATTCTACTCCAACTATAACTTATCCCTTTAGGAGTTATTTATTAATAATAGCTCTTATTATTAATTTAAATAAATCCTAGTTTAACTATAACTACTTTAGTTATAGTAATCCTATTAATTAAAGAGTCCTTCTTTAAAGAGGATTCCTTAATTAAAGGGATTAGTCAACAACCAACCAATCCTAATCTAATTAGGATTTCTCCAAAGGGGGAGTGAGCACAAGGGGGACGTGAGCTTTGGGGAGCCTTGGACTCCTAGTTTGGATCCAATTTCATCTTATCTTAATCCTTGTTGCATTCCAACAATTGGAATTTAATTCCATATTAAATAGAGTTATTATTCAATAATTATTCAAGTAACCAAGTCCTAATCCAATTAGGATTACTAAAGTGGGTGCCCCACCCTAGGGTTTAAACTCATGGGCTTGGGCCCATATTAAAGGTCCATCTTTATGGGTTTATGGATATGGGTCAAACTCATTTCCCTTTTAATTAGGTTAATTAAATAATTACTAATATAATCCCCAGATTTAAATTAACAATTAATTTAAACCAAAGATTAACTTTTAATCTATTCAACGATGATTAACATTTAATCATTTAAATAATTGATTAACTTTTAATCAATTTATGAGCTTGTATTTCTTATGTGAGCATCTCCACAGATTGCTCTGAGACATTCTTATTCTAGCTTACCCAATGTTATCCTATTGACCCTAAACAGGAATTACATCGGAATTGTAAGTGACGTGAGATATCCATGTTGCAATTGAATCTTAGTGTATGAACATTAACCTATACGGATCCCGCCACATGAACTTTTTAATTCGATTTATCCTTCTAATTACATTATCCATAATGGGCATTCGAGATTGACATACTATCTAACTCATAACCCATTGCATATCATTTGGATTTCTAAGACTTCTGATTAAGCCATGAGAAACAATTTCTCATGTAAAACATTTTGATTAAATCCTTTGATAAGTATAATATCTTTTAATAAAAGTATATTTCAAAACTTATTTTGATTTCAAAATCATCTGCGCGAGATTTAAGCTTAATCAACTGTCTTACCCGGAACTTGGATAATCTCTTAAATTAATGAGCATGAATTTCTTGTTTGAAATTCACCATAACTCGAACAGCTCTCTGACTATCCAACTGTCACTGTATTGTATTCCCTAAGGTCGAAAATACTGTGGTGGAATCAAAACAGTCAGATTACTGCTCAGTCATATATGAACTCATCAGATCTAAGGATCATCGAAACTGTTCAATGTGAATGAGAGACCAACTATCTGATAGTATATTTATGCAAGAGGTCTCTCATTGTATGCAATCAGTCAGTGTACATTTAAGCACCCATATGCTGATGTGTAGTCTCCACTACAATAGTTCGAGATAGAACTACATCTCAACTATTGAGAACATCTTAGCATAGTGGCAGCCATATAAGTGAAGTGCCTAGCTTTACCCATAGCTGTGACTATATAAGGTATAAGGAACTGGAAAGTTATATCTGTTTGTGATAATTCAATCACATAACTTTCCTACAATATATCCTAAGGACCTTTATCGATATCTCATATCGTATAAATCATCTCATGATCATGGTCAATTACTCATAATGAATACAAAATAGATAAAGAAGAAGTCTAAATCTAACAATCTAAATGACTTTTCTGAGTATCATGACTAACAATGTGTTTGTATTTTGGGATGTCTAAGCCTGAGTTGGAGGGATTCACAAATTCAGACATGGTAGGTGACCTTGATCATAGGAAGTCTACTTCAGGGCATTTGTTTATCTTTATAGGGGGAGCTGTATCTTGACAGTCCAAATTACAAAAGTGTGTGGCTTTGTTTACCACAAAAACAGAATACATCGCAGCTACAGAAGCTTGCAAGGAAATGTTATGGATGAAGAGGTTTTTGGAAGAACTTGATTTGGAACAAAGCAGGTATGTTGTTCACTGTGATAGTCAGAGTGCTATTCACTTAAGTAAGAATTCAAGCTTTTATTCAAAGTCTAAACACATTGAGGTAAGACATCATTGGATTGGAGATGTCTTAGAAAAGAAGTTACTACACTTTGAAAAGATTCATATCGAGAAGAATGGTTCGGATATGATGACAAAGAGTCTTCTTAAAGACAAATTCGAGTTCTGTAGAAGAATTGCCGGTATGAACATAGTGGAGCTCTCCTCATAAATCAGAGGGGGAGTTTGTTGGGTCTCCTCTTTTATGAGGAAGTGGGACCCAATTGCTTGCATGACCAAGCTTTTGCATTGAGTGGGTTGGGGCATTAATGCTTTGTCCCCCACTCCCACTTTCTCTGCTTTGGGTGTACAGTTGGGAGAACACTTATCATCTCCCATTTTTGGTTTTGCTCCCTTTCACTAAGAAAAACTCAAATGTGTGAGAAAAAAGAAAGAAGGTAAAAGCTTTTTCTCAAGCCTCAAGATCTCTTCATTTAGGAGTGAAGGAAGTTGTGTTCATCTCCTACTATATATTTTGAGGTAAGAAATACATTTACTTGTATTTTAGATTTCTAGCATTTTTGGTGAGTTGGTATCCAAGAGTAGTGTCTACTCTCGAGTGATTTTGTAACTCCATTATTCACATAGTGGAAGTTTTTTCTGGACTAGTATCCTATAGGTTTTCTCTTCATCTTCGAAGGATTTCCACGTTAAAAATATTGTGTGTTTGTGCTTGAATTTACTTATTTTTATTGTGCTAATTTATTTTTTATTTACATATACAAAAGGAGGAAAAATGTGTTTTTTTTCCAAACAAAAGGAGCATTTTGGGTCTGTCATTACTATTTATCACTAAAAGTTTGTCTCTAAAAGCTCTTTTAGTGCACTAGAAATTTAATCTAGCAATCTTTCGGTAAGCCTAATAAGCAAATCAACTCTATATGTCATCTCTCACTCTCTCCCTAACTGAAGTCTCGTCCGTACATGATTCTGCTCAAGAACGGGTGGGTTGCTTTAATATGTACTAAAATAGCAAAAGTCTTTGCCAATAGTATTCTTTTTGGAAGGTACCATAGGGATTAGAATTAGTTAAGACTGGAAAAAAAAGACATTAACCAAAATCCTAATCCGGGCGTGGCATATTTTCCTTCATTCTACAGAAGTAATGTTGTTGAGAGCTGCTGATCACTGATGAGCATTCCTTTTATCTAACTAACTTTGTTAGTAGCACAGCCTGATGGCACCTTAGCACTTACCTTAGGTCTTAGGTCTGAGTGTGTGTTAGGTGTGATATTATCTTTTACAAAAAGAAAATAAAATTGAGGGAACACAATTGTAAAGTGACAAATGATAGTAAAACTTTTCATTTTCCCGTTGCCAATGTGTTGAAATTTGGAGATGGAATCACAGCCAATCATAGTTGAACTCAGTCAAGTTCAATCCCACCCATACGTCAACACTTATCTTTCTAGGACTATAATTCACTAACCCTTTGGATTGAAAAATTTAACCTTGGCTTTCAAAAATTAGTTTTAAAAGAAATTTAATCATAGGGTTAAATTTTCTTATCCCTAAGGTTCATTTAAAAAAAATATATTCTAAAAACAAAGTTTATATTATTATCCCTTAACCATAGTTAATAGAGATTAAAAAAGACACGTGTTCACCTATGGGTGTGAATGAACTCTCCATAAGTTCAATCGTGATTGGATGTGATTTGGCCTCTGAAATTTGATTGGGTCGGCTTGCTTAGAGAATTTTTTTTTTTTGTTAACTCAACTACACCACAAGGTGAAGCTGAAGGCAAGACAAAGGAAACAAACATCACACACTCATTCACACACACCACAGACACTCTTAGCTTTTGTAAGCAACACCCAAGCACCGCTTAAAACGGGTACAACCGTTTGAGGCATGATGCACTTATAAGGGGATACGAATCCGACTTGCTTAGAGAACTTTTTTTTTTTTTTTTAAATATGGGGTTTTTGGATCTTTAAGATTACAATTAATCCCCACGTGCTGTCAAGGGACACCCTCCCCTTGGCAACCGATATTACGGGTGCTCCCAAACTCGATCTCAAGACCTCCAAGTCTACCGTTCGCCTTCCAACCAGTGGGCTACACCCTTGCGGTCCTCTAATCCGAACTAAATTATGAGGCACATAGAAACCCATCCCATACAACTTTACTCTAAAATTAAATGTTGCTTACAATTTCAAACCTCAAATTTTTTTTCCTAACATTTATTTTTTCATGTTTTTTTTTTTTTTCAAACTTGAAGTACCCTAACTCCTAACTCCTTAACTCCTTCCCTAGGACCGTTAGGTGTCTAAAGCTTTATCCTATCCACCCTAGCTGAACACGGCTAGTATTCCTCTTCCCCAAATTCTTTATAGGTGGAATTAGGGCCATTTTCTGTCTGCCCCGAGATTCGAGCAATACTTCTTTATTGACACGAGCCGAGAGATCCATCGACAGGAGCAGGAAGCAAAGTTTTTTTTTTTCTTTTTTCCCTTTCTTGGTAAATGGGGAAGCAAAAGTTGAGTTAATGATAAAGACAGAGTTTCAAAAAAAAAAAAAAAAAAAAAAAAAGGAGAAAGTGAGAAGTCTGGGTTCCGCTCCTTTTATTTGTGTCCATTTAAGTGGTAGAATTTATATTCTCTGGATCTACAACCCCAGTACATCTTAACATTTTCTAGTCCCTTTTTAATCCACAGCCCCAGCAAGAGAAAAAAACAAACCCTTTTGTAGCTCGAGACTCTTACTTCTCTGGAACACTACTTCTCCTCTGCCACAACTGCCATGGATGTAAGTAATTTTCCATTGACGAACTCCTAAAGCCTTGCTATTGCTTTCTTTCTTTCTTATTTTTCTTTGTTATTAGCAGCATAAATGGAGAAATATTCCGGCTTTTGGAGACTGGGATTACGCCAACGACCTCCCCATCACTCAGTATTTCGAGTCAGCGACACAGGCTGGGTTGCTACGCCACAGGTCTTCTGGAGAAGGCGATTTATACAAGGCAGGAGATTTGTGTGGGGATGATCTGAAGATACCACCGAGGAGTACTGTTGTTCATCGCCGTAAGGTAGGAAACATTGTCATTTTCTTAAAATTCTTCTTTTTTGGACTACAAATTGAGGAGTACTCTATCTGATATCTTGAATGAGTTTCTCTTTTCAAATGGGTTGTTTATAATTTTGTAAGTTTTTCTGTTTTGTTTTTTAAGATCTCTGAAATGTTCAGGTATATATATATATATATGTGTGTGTTCTCTTCTCTTTTGTCTACGAATTTTTCTACTCCGTACCCAGAACTGAACTGGGACTTTGTACATAATGGAAATGGAGTGCATTGCAGACAAAGGTATCGGGAAGAAGATACCCACATGTTAAGGAGCAGAAAAAGCAAGGGAAGGTCTCTGACTTGACGGAACAGCCAAGGCAACAGCACGCTACTAAACCTCCTCCTCCTCGGGCTCCTAAAGCTGTTGACGAAGATTTGTATAAAATTCCTCCTGAGCTCCTCCACACAAACCCCAAGCGGGTGGGCCTACTCTACCATTATCCTTTCATTTTATTTTTTTTATTTTACTTAAAAGTTTGTATTTATTTATTTATTTATACATGTATGTGACACTTTCTTGTTTTTAAAAACTTTTGCAGAAGAAAATGCCGGGCTTCTTTTCAAGATGCTTGGAACCAACTTGCGTTGTGTGAAATCGGAGAAGAAGAAGCTCTTCGATCTTCTAATAGTATTACATATATATATATATAGAAATATTTATGATGTACTTGTGTTACACTGGTAGTCGGTAGTTTGATGAGATATTGTATCCCAAGAAGATAGTATTGAGAATGAAAAGAATCTTGTTAATCTTTAGCACTTGCATTTTTCTTTTGTGTTAGCTTAGGCATCGGAGCTTTTGTAACTCACAGGCGATTGGATCCCTCCACTGAAGGCCACTATTCATGCAAGAGACGGGTGTCTTTAGCACTTGCACTTAAGGGTGTGTTGCTTAGCACTTGCATTTTTGTAAAGGGGGTGAAAGAAAAAAGAAGAAACTTAAATTTTTTTTTCAAAATAAACCTTTGGAGAAAGTTTTTGAGGAAAATTTATCCTTTTATTGAGAAAGTGCGTGAATAAAGTGCCACCAAATGCAAGGAAAAATATAAGAAAATTCAATTCTTTTTTTGAACTTTCTCGTCAAATAGACATACCCTAATTGCTAGCACCTTTCTTCTCCATGTTGCACTCGCACTAGATGGGGGTAATAAATTAAGAAAAAAAACAAAGACTCTCGGTGGGTTTGTCAACACATGGGGAGAGTGGGGTCATCTCACTCGCCTTTTTCTATTTTTGACTTTTTCATCAATTGGGTAAAAGGTCTTTTGTGGTTATTTTGAATCTTAGACGATGGATGTTGGAAGTTAGGGTAGGGTAGGGTAGGGTAGGGAACAGTTAAAGGCATGTAAAAGTGTCTTTGATGCTAAAATTATGGGCTCATCTCATTGTTTCCTCTTTAATGAGTCCCAAATCCCAATTACCAAGACTCCAAAGCACACAGATGCTTCTTTTTTAATAAAATTTCAAGGGGTCCTCAACCAGTTAACCTTATCCCCTGTCCGATTCTCTAGAAAATAGAGCGTGAAAAAGAAATTTTAATTTATTTAGAATTTAGTGACAAAGAACCCCAGAGTGTGTAGCCCAGCGGTCACCTGGACGAAACCGTCAACCCGGAGCCTGGCTCTCCTCAAGCCTGGCTCTCCTCACTAATGGTTGCATGGGATGGGGGTATTCCTCATATAGCTTGTGAGATTAGTTTGATTCCTGACTCCTCTCACTAACGGTTGCGTGGGATGGGGATATTCCCTATGTAACTCGTGAGACTAGTCGATACTTTTGAGGGGAAATTCATGGTTATCAAAAAAAAAAAAAAAAAAATTTGGTGCAGAGTAAACACAACTGTCACTAAATCCAATCCTGCGCAACACACATGGACCAACAAAAGACTGGCCAACACATCTTATCGAAAAGATTCTTGGTGAGAGGAGGGAAGCCTCATGTGGTCCCAGTGCTAGGAAATGGGATTTTATTTTCTTTTACCCTATGTTTGGTTGTCGAGAAAATAAGTAAAAACATGGACAAGAAAATAAAATTAGACAAAACATAACTAAAAATTGTATTAAAAATCCAAAATTTTCTTTTCTTTTCCATGTTTTCATCAATTTTCTCGGCAACCAAACATAGCTTTAAGGAATTTAGATTTAGGAAGAAAACAAAGAAAAAATGTGTAACTTCTATGTATTGCTCCAAATTCAAACTATCACCGCCAATTTTATTGTCGCCACATCCATGTAACCACCACCGTTGCTGCTACCACTACCTCTATTACCACCAGCCCCATAAACACCTCCATCTCCACCTACCATCCCTGCCAACAATGTTGTTGCCACAACTGCTATCATCATCGCCACTTTTTTTCTATTCAACTAAATAAAGGTGTAAAAATTACTGGTTTTTTTTTCTTTGTTCTAATTTTTTTTTTTTTAGCAAAGATCTGTCTTAGTCTCCCGACCACTATTATTATTGCATTAAATGTTATTGAGTTGGCTACCAAGTTTGATGTTAGGAAAATAATCCCCCAATGGCAGGGTGCCACGAGGAGGGCATCTCGTCCCCCCTTTTTCTCACCAAGTGCCCTATTTTTAATTCGTTTTAATTGTGGTTAAAATTCACTTATCGTTATTCATATTTTTAACCTTGGTTTTCTAAAACAAAATTATTATGGTTAAAATTATTAATCATAGATAAAAGAAGTTAACCGTGATTAAAAAGGAAACTTAGCTGCTCTAGGGGTTAATGTCTTTTGAAGCTTTCGGGGACATCGCGCAGGAAATGTGACCTCTTTTTGATACAGTGAGTCTGGGGGATTAACCAACGGGGGTTGGGGCTGATGGCCAGGACCACGCCTCACGAAGCGGAGGTCTTGAGTTCGATTCCCTGCTCTCGTTGGCCACCCTCCGGATTTATCCCGACTTTCCTGGTGCGTGTGGAGAGAGGGCTCTGCACGTGCCCGGGGGAACTAGTCGGGTGCTCTAAGAGGCCCGGATACCCGCGTCACCAAAAAAAAGAAAGAGTCTGGGGGATTAATCCGTACGTAGGGTCTTTTAATAATTACCTCACTTTGGTTTCTGGCATTTGGGTAATCTCCCTCTTTTTCCTGACTTTAGCAATAAACTTGGCTTTTTCACAATTCAGAAATCCACCCCCCACATTCCAAATTTTAAAAATTGACTTGGTTGCACATTGCATCATCGTAAGAGCTTAAAGAGAATGTTTGGTAGTTAGCAAAAAAAAAAATATTTGCTCTCGAAATACGGTTAGGCCACAACCCCGATTAGCATTGGTTAGTGAGTTAGGGCATCGAGCAATGGAAGCTAGGCTTAAACGGTGGGCATATCAATCTCTATACTTGATAATGAGATTCTGAACAATCCCATGAAAGGTATGCACATTGCCACTGGCACAAGCAGTCAATATTGCCCGTTAGCAATTATACCTCTCTTTGTGCATCCTATTGATAGATACATAGTCCCCTAACTCTTGATTAGGATCAATAATTGTGCGAGGGAACACATCCCTCGCCCGGAATTCAAATAGTTGCAAGGTTTTTTTTCCCAGAAGATGCAATAAGTGAACATTTACTTTTTTTCACTAGGATGGATAACCCGGATGCAAACCCCTAGAAGTAGCTGTGGCAATGGGCCGGGTTTAGGCTTTGAAAATTATTTGTAACTGTGATTTTATGATATAGACGTTCCTCAATAATAATAATGATCATAAGCTTAGCCCTATCAGCTGTGAATATATAAGAGGAAGAAAAGGGGGTGAATTTGGTGAGAAGAGAGACATTACCGGTTATATGGTTTGGCACCACTGAATTGATCAACCAAAGTAGAAGAGGAAGTGATCTTATTTTGTTAAAAATAAGTGAAAAATAGGGAAGGGGAGCTCAAAAGGTTTTAGAGCCCATGCAAATGGTTCTTGTCCTTTAAATGCCCTCAAAAAAATTTCTCATTTAAACAAGAAAGAACATGAAACCCTAGAATGCATAGAATGCTCAATCTTCACCCACCACCACCACCCGTCACCAATGCTCTCGCCATCGCCTACTTCACCGCCACTGCCACTCTCCTCACATTTTTTTTTTCAATAAAATAAAGGTACGGAAAATGATTAAAGCTTACAGGAAAGGGGATCATAAAGACTAAACCCAGGAGTGTAGTTACGGTAGGTAGATAGTTTTGTGAGGAAACTCTTTTTCGCTGGTTCGGTCTTAATGCAAGCTCTTTAAAATGACAGCGGGAAACTCTCGATAGTACCTACTATTGAGAGCTGGACCGTTGGATTCAAAATCCAATGGCACCCAATCTGCACATGCTTTAAATGTTGGCCCACGTAATACTTGACACCATTGGATTTTGATTCCAATGGTCCAGCTCTCTATGGTACCAAGTGTTTTTAATCACTTCCGCAAATGTGCATAATTCTTTTTTCTTGTCCATGTTTTTTCTTGGCAAAGTTCTGTCTTAGTCACCCAACTTCTATTATCTTTTACTAATATAAAAAAGATGACATGTTCAAAACATTGATTAAAATTTTATTTAATCCATATGGATTGAAAATATTAAATGAATTTTGGTTAATTCTAAATTTGTCATTCCTCACATAGGTTCAAAACATTAATGAATTAACTTAATTTCAAAATTGTCCTTTACATAGATGAATGCAAAATGTTGACTAATTTTACTTAATTCTAAAACTACCCTGTACTCATATACAAAGACAATGGTATTTAAAAGGTTAATTGAATTTTACCTTTATTCTAAAACTACTCATTTGCTAATATATAAAGAGAATGATATTTTAAAATTTTTTGAACTTTAACTTAATTCGAAGATTATCTTTTATTAATTTTAGTTTTTATTATTAATATAGGGAACTTTTTTACCAAAAAAATAAAATGGATTTAAAAAGTTGATTGAAATTTAATTTAGTTCTAAAGCTTTCTTTTTTAAATATATAAAGCAATGTTTTCATAAATAGACCGGTCGTCAAACTTGCTGAGTGATTGGTTCCCGATTCGATCGGTCCACTTGGATCATGACCTTTTATTATTAATTTTTTTTAATTTATTTTTTTGGCCAGAACGTCTCTATAAATATTTTTTTCTTAAAATGCGCTTAAATTTCAATTTTCTATACCCAAAATGCCCTCAAAAAAAATTATAGTGAAAATGTCTTAAATATTTTTAAATTTCCAAAATGCCTTGAAATCAAATTTTTATATAAAAAAATACCCTTAAATAAAAAATTCATACCCAAAATTCCCCTCACAAATTTTTTAAACTAAAATGCTCCTCAAGTTTGCTCATATTTTATGTTTTTTTATTTCTAAAATGTCCCTTAAGTTTATATACCCAAAATGTCTCAATTTTTTCTAGATCCAAAATGCTCGTAATGGTTTTTAGTTCTCAAAATATCTCTACGTCATGTTTCTATACCCAATGTATCTCCCACAATTTTTTTTACCCAAAATGTCTCTCAAGTTTATATTCCTAAAATATTATTTAATTTTTTCCCCAAAATGCTCCTCACTAGAGTCGCTCTTCTCATCTCAGACTCTCTCCCCCCCCTCCCCTCTCACATTCATCGACATGCGGCCCACTAGTTTTTGCATTAAAGGTTATTGGCTTGGTGGATGCAAGTAACCTTCCTAAAAGCAACCAAAGTTTGAGATTAATGTCTGTTGAAGCCAGGGGGGCATGGTCCCCCAAATTTTTTGTAATTCCTAATGATTAGGTATGAAGTGGTGGGCCTCTCAATTTTTTTAAAAAACTTTTAGAATATTTGCCCCCTCCACAAAAAAAAAAAATTATTGTCTTATATATGTAGTGGCCCCCCAATTTTTTGTCATATATATAGTAGGCCCTCCAATGGAATCCTGTTATGCCCTTTAGGTTGTCACATGTCCCTCTTGACATACCTTAACTATGGTTAAAATTCACCCACTCTTAGGGTTCACCTACTTATCCTTGGTTTTTTTTTTTTTATTTAAATTTAACTTTAGGAGGTGGTGAATTTTAGCTAGGGTTTGAAAAAATTGATATTTAAAAAAAAACGAAGGATAGGTGGGTGAATCTTAACCATAGTTAAGGGGTATCAATAGGGACACATGGCGACCTCAAGGACATTACCGGGAAAAAAAATCTCAAAATAAAAATACTACCCCAACAAAAAATTTCTCGAACCCCCAAGTTCCATACCCTCAAATCCATTAATTTTTTTATATAAGTATTTCGGCCCCCCGATGAAAATTCCTAGCTCCGGCCGTGGTTGAAGCTTGAAGCTTGAAGCTTTAGGGGAGATGAGGCTGGACATGCATGTAGCCTCTTTTTAATAATAATCTCACCTTGGTTTCTGGCATTTGGGTAGTGGTGGTTATTGAACAAAATGTTCGTGAACTACTCGAGCTCGGCTCGTTAAATGCTCGAGTATCGTTCGTTTATTCAGTAAAAAAGCTGAGCATGAACACCATTTTCTAGCTTGTTTATGAAAGTATGACTCTTTTTAATTTTAGAAAAATAGTTCTTGGGAGCCATACATCGAATCTCAAGATCTGACTAAGATTCTAATTGATTTTATTTAATGAATGATAAAATAACAATCACCTTTGTAACTTTGATATTGTTAAGTCAAATCCATGATAGAAGAATGTTTGCAAAACTTTACAAGCGTAAGTAAAGTCTCTTTCGCAATTCACACGAACCTTCTTTTCCTTTAAAGCTTTCTCTAATAGAAGCTAATGACTCTTCCAATTCAAGCTTTATGATCTTTTGTTCTTTTTTTGAGTCGCAAGATCCGTTCTTGATTTAACAAGATTGGTTCTGCTTGTAGAACCCCATATCTCACTTTCATAGCCTGTGAATAGTGTTGTGAATAGTGCTATGAATAGTGACCATGTAATGAAATTTTGCGAAGTTAGAGATAAAAAGTCCTGGTAATGGTTGTTTATAGGATAACTAAGCTTATGTAATTTTATGAGATTTTATTCATATGTTTAGAATGGTTTCCCAGGCAATGAAAAAGTTTACAAGAAACCGGATTTATCAGGTTTTGCCTAGAACTGAAAAATCAGATTTTGAGTTATACGGAATTGGATTTTCTAAGTATTTTTATTGGATTCAAATGGGGGGTACTTCCTTATTTTAATTTAAAACTTAAAACATTAACTTAAATGTTTTAAAGTAAAATAAGTTTAAGAGTAAGAAGAAGAAGGGAAAGAAGGACAAAGCATTGTTCAAAAATGAAAAACAGGGGAAAAACAAGCAAAACCAGTCGACAGATTTTGGTACCGGTCGATCGATCCTCATTACCGATCAACCGAATCCTCGAAAATTTGTATGAGTGTTTTTAATAAAGAGAGAATTTTTTGACCAGTCGACCGATCATGTTGTTTTTGCTTGAACCGACCCCTTTGAGATATTTTAAGGGTGTACGGGTCTTTGGCTTCACTCCTTTAGTCTATAAACGCCCACATTTCGTGGCTTAGGGTTCCAAGAACCCTAAGAAGAAGTTTTTGGGAGAAAGTTTGAGAGAAAAGAGGGAGAAGAGCTAGGGTTTTCAAGTGTTGAGCTAAGGTAAAAGGTGAAGTCTGGGTTTTCTCTTTTCGAGTTTTCTTAAGCTTGGAATTGATTCCATAAGCTTTCTGAAAGCTTTTTCTAGCTTCAAAGGTGTTCATTTTGAAAGGTAGATACTTTCTACTATTTAACCTTATTTTAATTTTTTAAGAAAACTATACTCTAAGTATGTTCTTGGTTTATTGGATGATGAAATTCTAAGTGTTTGTAAACTATCATTTCATTGAGATTTCTATGATGTATGATCTTGTATGAATATACCTAGATATTTTAAGTCTTCTATGTGTATCATGATGCTCACAAGAGTTATGTTTTGAGTTTATGATGATGCTCACAAGTCTCACATGTACACATGTCTCGTATGAACAAGATTTCTCATAAGTAGAAGATTTCAAAGCTCATAAGAAATGTTTTAAGGAAATGCACAAGAACTCATCAGTGATTATGCCAAACTTTGGGTTGGTTTTTAAGATCAGTTACTCATGCTCATAAGGATCTCAATGTCTACGATCTCATAAGTCTCTAAGGATCCCACATGCTTTATGCTCTATGGATCTCATAAGAACTCATAAGTGCTCCATGCTCATAAGAACTCATAAGACATACTTATAAGCTATTGATTCTCGCAAGACCTCATAAGATGATGTTTTTACACAAAAGCTCATAAGGTGAATTTTGGAAAATATGCACATTTGTTTTATGCTCTAAGCTCTACGATTTCTATAACTGTATGCATGATCTTGTTATCACATTATTGGCTAGTGGTTGGTACCCGCTGAGTGTTTCAATACTCAACTGTACATTTTAATGTCGGCAGGTGCACGGGTTCCTTTCGACATCTGTGGTTCGGATCCTTGGATAGAGGAATACTACGAGCCTAAGCCTACTATAGATCATCATCAGGATGATGGAGTACCAGATAGACGGCCTGATCTAGATTTTTGCTGAGAGCGAGGGAGCGTATACTTACATTTTGATAGTATTGAGAGTGAGACTAGTCCACTTCATACTTAATGTTTACTATGTTCAGTAGGTTTAAACTTGAACCTAATGATAGGAGTATGTTATTTTGAATTGCTTCCGCTTTGTTTTAGTTATATGTATAACTTGTGTGCTCTGACAGGATGTTAAGTGTGCCTCATGTGTCATACATGATAGTTTGACACGGCTGTCACGAGCTAAAGTATCCGTAACTCGTAGGAGGTATTTTGGGTCGCGACACTACTTTTGCTCAAGAGAAAAACTAGAACCAAGAGAGAAAGGGAATGGATGACCGTACACTTCCACAAGCGGAGAGAGGGGGGCGTGTGCTTGAGGAGAGAGGAAGAGAAAACGTTGGATTGGAGATGTTCTCCAAGGGGTGGGCGTCCACCCTTATATAGAGATCTCTTGGATTGCATTCTTGCAATCCAAGACTTTTAATCCTTATCCTAATCAAATTAGAATTCCCTCAAAAGTTTCTTTAATGATCCTAATTAATTAGGAATTATCTTAAAAAAAACTAACCTTATCCATTAGTAACGAACTAATCTTATCCTTATCCAATAAAGAATCATTGATTAGTAACATACTAATGGAATCTCAATTAAATAGGGAATCTTTATTAGTAACTAACTAATCTTATCCTTATCCAATAAAGAATTATTAATTAGTAACTAACTAATTAAAGATTAGGCTCCACATTGAAGTGGGTGTCCCACCCTAGGTAGGCCCCACTTCCATACGCCTCTATAAGGAGTTCCAAACCCCTTAGGTCATCTTTTGATCTTTATCAAAATTTTCAATGGGTCCTACCCATTTGGTTTATCACATCCTATCCTATAAGAGCTTCATTATGCCATATAGTGATTTATTTAGAGAAAATAATTAATTTAATTAATAATTAAATTAAAAGCTTTAAGAAGGTCCTAGTGTGTGAGATCTAAAGGGATCTCTTATTTCCAGTTGAGTGCTTAACCTTTTTGGTTAAAGCATTGTTACTAGGAAACCATTTCCTATAACTCTATTAGGATCATAGAATTTTATCTACGTCTCTAGACTTCTACTAATCACAATAATATCCATTAACACGATTTGACTAACCCTCAGAAATTAGAGAATTACTTGTAAGTATTTCTATTACAAGATTTGTTTACAGATGCGTCCTTCCACTTCCAATATTGTTATAAGCTTATGGGACAATATCTTATACTGTTTTTAATCTCTAACTTATATTGAGAACACTTTCTCTTTGATTCTTTTAGTCAAACTTGGACTTTCAAAACTATTTTAGAAATTCTTTAAAAGAAATAATATATCTCTTTTATATAGAAAATAAACTTTTCGATAAAATCATTTCATCGATAAATACCAGCGCTGGGTTTTTTAAGTCTGGTTTTAACAAGTATCAACTCAATATAAATTACTCTAAAAGAGTAGTGGAATCCTTGTTGAGTATACACACATTTCTTCTAATATAGCGTACATAACCCAACGAGCCCGTTTTCAGTCTGGTGTGTTGGACATTGA
The DNA here is from genome assembly GCA_015143295.1 of Tetracentron sinense. Taxonomy (NCBI): domain Eukaryota; kingdom Viridiplantae; phylum Streptophyta; class Magnoliopsida; order Trochodendrales; family Trochodendraceae; genus Tetracentron; species Tetracentron sinense. The sequence continues at coordinate 27,040 of JABCRI010000269.1, read as the reverse complement.
CGATTGGCAACATCAAAGCTATATAGGCAAATACTAGAGAAGATGTCGAACTCTCAAGTTAAGGAAAATCTGTCAAATGGACTACCCTAAATATATAAACAGAATATTTCTAAGGGTATCCACTGAGCGATCCAGTTTCAATACTTCTTACTTATATCCACATCTTAATCAAGAGACCCTTCTCTTAGTGATTGAGATCCATCACTCCATATATGAAACTAACAATGTGTAAGTTAGTAGAATTACATTGTCCAGATGTATCCTAAATAACTTAGAACAATTCTAGGTCTACAAGGAACCGGAAAACCATATCTCCTCAGCAATTAGTTAATAATTAATTGAATGGGTTTCCTACAATGTTACATAAGGGACAAAGTAATCTCATCTAATGAGATACTTTTAATATGTTACCCAATACAGAAGACAATGTGTGAATGTAAAATATGCTTTTAGTGATTAAGACCTCGTTTGGCATGTCTATTTATAACTCTATTTATCAAGAGTGACTAGTCTAAGTTCGGAGCCTATTTGACTAATTTAATAAGCCCTAGGGGTGTCTTAACACCTAGTGCCCTAAAACCGTCTGGTTTGGGAGTCATTGGCCTAACACTTGCTACATGGGTTGTCTAAAAAGCTTAATGAACTTATACTCTGCACAGTCCACTCATTCAATAAAAACAAAGGAAAGTGTCAAGAAAAAGCCTTGGGTCGGTAATTAAATTGATGGGAAATCTGATAACAGAATGGGTGATAGAGCATCTGTTGAAAGAAAATATTGAGATCACATATTCAATTGATAGTCACACTACACATCAAATAAAACAAATGACAAATCTTTAAATAAGCATAAATGTTCAGAATTGTGTAAGATTGTGTGAAATTGAGAATGTGGAGAGTCAAGAATAAAGTCGGTTAATAATGAGAGAATTATGATATGTGCATCATGATATTTTTACTAGTGCATCTCATACTTGAGCATAGGTGCAGAGTTGCAGGGGAATACTGATGTTTGTGGGTATCGTTATTGGTAAACCCTCACGAGACTTTACTCGTCCACTAAGGCCACCTAGGGGTTTAAAAGACTTGTTGTATATGCCAAATGCAACCGGGGATCCCACGAAAGAGGATGTAGTTTAGCTTAGCTTAGTTTTATTTTTATTGCTCGAGGACTAGCAATATGTAAGTTTGGGGTTGTGATCGGTGCTAATGTTACACATTTCCTCACTTGGGTGTATTTATTGTTTTCAGGTTCATACGAGGAAAATAAGACAAAATTGATCATTTACAAGCTTTGAAGTCTTTTGAGAATTGCTACCAAACAAAGAGCTGATCTAAAGAGAAGTTAGAAATACAAAACAACCCTTGTTCGGTGTTCGGTGTTCAATTTTCGGGGCATAACTCCTTAACTATAGCTCCGATTTAGGCCCATAATATATCAAAACGACCGGCTCGAAAAGCTCCACAACTTCCATAAAAAAGTTTGGACAAATTCTGTAACCACCGATCGTTTGTCTACAAATTTTTCTACTCCGTACCCAGAACTGAACTGGAACTTTGTACATAATGGAAATGGAGTGCATTGCAGACAAAGGTATCGGGAAGAAGATACCCACATGCTAAGGAGCAGAAAAAGCAAGGGAAGGTCTCTGACTTGACGGAACAGCCAAGGCAACAGCACGCTACTAAACCTCCTCCTCCTCAGGCTCCTAAAGCTGTTGACGAAGATTTGTATAAAATTCCTCCTGAGCTCCTCCACACAAACCCCAAGCGGGTGGGCCTACTCTACCATTATCCTTTCATTTTTTTTTATTTTTTATTTTACTTAAAATTTTGTATTTATTTATTTATTTATACATGTATGTGACACTTTCTTGTTTTTTAAAACTTTTGCAGAAGAAAATGCCGGGCTTCTTTTCAAGATGCTCGGAACCAACTTGCGTTGTGTGAAATCGGAGAAGAAGAAGCTCTTCGATCTTCTAATAGTATTACATATATATATATAGAAATATTTATGATGTACTTGTGTTACACTGGTAGTCGGTAGTTTGATGAGATATTGTATCCCAAGAAGATAGTATTGAGAATGAAAAGAATCTTGTTAATCTTTAGCACTTGCATTTTTCTTTTGTGTTAGCTTAGGCATCGGAGCTTTTGTAACTCACAGGCGATTGGATCCCTCCACTGAAGGCCACTATTCATGCAAGAGACGGGTGTCTTTAGCACTTGCACTTAAGGGTGTGTTGCTTAGCACTTGCATTTTTGTAAAGGGGGGTGAAAGAAAAAAGAAGAAACTTAAATTTTTTTTTCAAAATAAACCTTTGGAGAAAGTTTTTGAGAGAAAATTTATCCTTTTATTGAGAAAGTGCGTGAATAAAGTGCCACCAAATGCAAGGAAAAATATAAGAAAATTCAATTCTTTTTTTGAACTTTCTCGTCAAATAGACATACCCTAATTGCTAGCACCTTTCTTCTCCATGTTGCACTCGCTCTAGATGGGGGTAATAAATTAAGAAAAAAAACAAAGACTCTCAGTGGGTTTGTCAACACATGGGGAGAGTGGGGTCATCTCACTCGCCTTTTTCTATTTTTGGCTTTTTCATCGATTGGGTAAAAGGTCTTTTGTGGTTATTTTGAATCTTAGACGATGGATGTTGGAAGTTAGGGTAGGGTAGGGAACAGTTAAAGGCATGTAAAAGTGTCTTTGATGCTAAAATTATGGGCTCATCTCATTGTTTCCTCTTTAATGAGTCCCAAATCCCAATTACCAAGACTCCAAAGCACACAGATGCTTCTTTTTTAATAAAATTTCAAGGGGTCCTCAACCAGTTAACCTTATCCCCTGTCCGATTCTCTAGAAAATAGAGCGTGAAAAAGAAATTTTAATTTATTTAGAATTTAGTGACAAAGAACCCCAGAGTGTGTAGCCCAGCGGTCACCTGGACGAAACCGTCAACCCGGAGCCTGGCTCTCCTCACTAATGGTTGCATGGGATGGGGGTATTCCTCATATAGCTTGTGAGATTAGTTTGATTCCTGACTCCCCTCACTAACGGTTGCGTTGGATGGGGATATTCCCTATGTAACTCGTGAGACTAGTCGATACTTTTGAGGGGAAATTCATGGTTATCAAAAAAAAAAAAATTGGTTCAGAGTAAACACAACTTGGTCACTAAATCCAATCCCGCGAAACACACATGGACCAACAAAAGACCAACACATCTTATCGAAAAGATTCTTGGTGAGAGGAGGGAAGCCTCATGTGGTCCCAAGCCTAGGAAATGGGATTTTATTTTCTTTTAAGAAATTTTGATTTAGGAAGAAAACAAAGAAATAATGTGTAACTTCTATGGATTGCTCCAAATTCAAACTATCACCGCCAATTTTATTGTCGCCACATCCATGTAACCACCACCGTTGCTGCTACCACTACCTCTATTACCACCAGCCCTATAAACACCTCCATCTCCACCTACCATCCCTGCCAACAATGTTGTTGCCACAACTGCTATCATCATCGCCACTTTTTTTCTATTCAACTAAATAAAGGTGTAAAAATTACTGGTTTTTTTTTCTTTGTTCTAATTTTTTTTTTTTTAGCAAAGATCTGTCTTAGTCTCCCGACCACTATTATTATTGCATTAAATGTTATTGAGTTGGCTACCAAGTTTGATGTTAGGAAAATAATCCCCCAATGGCAGGGTGCCACGAGGAGGGCATCTCGTCCCCCCTTTTTCTCACCAAGTGCCCTATTTTTAATTCGTTTTAATTGTGGTTAAAATTCACTTATCGTTATTCATGTTTTTAACCTTGGTTTTCTAAAACAAAATTATTATGGTTAAAATTATTAATCATAGATAAAAGAAGTTAACCGTGATTAAAAAGGAAACTTAGCCGCTCTAGGGGTTAATGTCTTTTGAAGCTTTAGGGGACATCGCGCAGGAAATGTGACCTCTTTTTGATACAGTGAGTCTGGGGGATTAATCCGTACGTAGGGTCTTTTAATAATTACCTCACTTTGGTTTCTGGCATTTGGGTAATCTCCCTTTTTTTCCTGACTTTAGCAATAAACTTGGCTTTTTCACAATTCAGAAATCCACCCCCCACATTCCAAATTTTAAAAATTGCCTTGGTTGCACATTGCATCATCGTAAGAGCTTAAAGAGAATGTTTGGTAGTTAGAAAAAAAAAATATTTGCTCTCGAAATACGGTTAGGCCACAACCCCGATTAGCATTGTCTAGTGAGTTAGGGCATCGAGCAATGGAAGCTAGGCTTAAACGGTGGGCATATCAATCTCTATACTTGATAATGAGATTCTGAACAATCCCATGAAAGGTACGCACATTGCCACTGGCTCCAGCAGTCAATATTGCCCGTTAGCAATTATACCTCCTCTTTGTGCATCCTATTGATAGCTACATAGTCCCCTAACTCTTGATTAGGATCAATAATTGTGCGAGGGAACACATCCCTCGCCTGGAATTCAAATAGTTGCAAGGTTTTTTTTCCCAGAAGATGCAATAAGTGAACATTTACTTTTTTTCACTAGGATGGATAACCCGGATGCAAACCCCTAGAAGTAGCTGTGGCAATGGGCCGGGTTTAGGCTTTGAAAATTATTTGTAACTGTGATTTTATGATATAGACGTTCCTCAATAATAATAATGATCATAAGCTTAGCCCTATCAGCGGTGAATATATAAGAGGAAGAAAAGGGGGTGAATTTGGTGAGAAGAGAGACATTACCGGTTATATGGTTTGGCACCACTGAATTGATCAACCAAAGTAGAAGAGGAAGTGATCTTATTTTGTTAAAAATAAGTGAAAAATAGGGAAGGGGAGCTCAAAAGGTTTTAGAGCCCATCCGAATGGTTCTTGTCCTTTAAATGCCCTCAAAAAAATTTCTCATTTAAATAAGAAAGAACATGAAACCCTAGAATGCATAGAATGCTCAATCTTCACCCACCACCACCACCACCCGTCACCAATGCTCTCGCCATCGCCTACTTCACCGCCACTGCCACTGCCACTCTCCTCACATTTTTTTTTTCAATAAAATAAAGGTACGGAAAATGATTAAAGCTTACAGGAAAGGGGATCATAAAGACTAAACCCAGGAGTGTAGTTACGGTAGGTAGATAGTTTTGTGAGGAAACTCTTTTTTGCTGGTTCCGTCTTAATGCAAGCTCTTTAAAATGACAGCGGGAAACTCTCGATAGTACCTACTATTGAGAGCTGGACCGTTGGATTCAAAATCCAATGGCACCCAATCTGCACATGCTTTAAATGTTGGCCCACGTAATACTTGACACCATTCGATTTTGATTCCAGTGGTCCAGCTCACTATGGTACCAAGTGTTTTTAATCACTTCCGCAAATGTGCATAATTCTTTTTTCTTGTCCATGTTTTTTCTTGGCGAAGTTCTGTCTTAGTCACCCAACTTCTATTATCTTTTTACTAATATAAAAAAAATGACATGTTCAAAACATTGATTAAAATTTTATTTAATCCATATGGATTGAAAATATTAAATGAATTTTGGTTAATTCTAAATTTGTCATTCCTCACATAGGTTCAAAACATTAATGAATTAACTTAATTTCAAAATTGTCCTTTACATAGATGAATGCAAAATGTTGACTAATTTTACTTAATTCTAAAACTACCCTGTACTCATATACAAAGACAATGGTATTTAAAAGGTTAATTGAATTTTACCTTTATTCTAAAACTACTCATTTGCTAATATATAAAGAGAATGATATTTTAAAATTTTTTGAACTTTAACTTAATTCCAAGATTATCTTTTATTAATTTTTGTTTTTATTATTAATATAGGGAACTTTTTTACCAAAAAAATAAAATGGATTTAAAAAGTTGATTGAAATTTAATTTAGTTCTAAAGCTTTCTTTTTTAAATATATAAAGCAATGTTTTCATAAATAGACCGGTCGTCAAACTTGCTGAGTGACTGGTTCCCGATTCGATCGGTCCACTTGGATCATGACCTTTTATTATTAATTTTTTTTAATTTATTTTTTTGGCCAGAACGTCTCTATAAATATTTTTTTCTTAAAATGCGCTTAAATTTCAATTTTCTATACCCAAAATGCCCTCAAAAAAAAATTATAGTGAAAATGTCTTAAATATTTTTAAATTTCCAAAATGCCTTGAAATCAAATTTTTATATAAAAAAATACCCTTAAATAAAAAACTCATACCCAAAATTCCCCTCACAAATTTTTTAAACTAAAATGCTCCTCAAGTTTGCTCATATTTTATGTTTTTTTATTTCTAAAATGTCCCTTAAGTTCATATACCCAAAATGTCTCAATTTTTTCTAGATCCAAAATGCTCGTAATGGTTTTTAGTTCTCAAAATATCTCTACGTCATGTTTCTATACCCAATGTATCTCCCACAATTTTTTTTACCCAAAATGTCTCTCAAGTTTATATTCCTAAAATATTATTTAATTTTTTCCCCAAAATGCTCCTTACTAGAGTCGCTCTTCTCATCTCAGACTCTCTCCCCCCCTCCCCTCTCACATTCATCGACATGCGGCCCACTAGTTTTTGCATTAAAGGTTATTGGCTTGGTGGATGCAAGTAACCTTCCTAAAAGCAACCAAAGTTTGAGATTAATGTCTGTTGAAGCCGGGGGGGCATGGTCCCCCAAATTTTTTGTAATTCCTAATGATTAGGTATGAAGTGGTGGGCCTCTCAATTTTTTTAAAAAACTTTTAGAATATTTGCCCCCTCCACAAAAAAAAAAAAATTATTGTCTTATATATGTAGTGGCCCCCCAATTTTTTGTCATATATATAGTAGGCCCTCCAATGGAATCCTGTTATGCCCTTTAGGTTGTCACATGTCCCTCTTGACATACCTTAACTATGGTTAAAATTCACCCACTCTTAGGGTTCACCTACTTATCCTTGGTTTTTTTTTTTTTTTTAAAATTTAACTTTAGGAGGTGGTGAATTTTAGCTAGGGTTTGAAAAAATTGATATTTAAAAAAAAACGAAGGATAGGTGGGTGAATCTTAACCATAGTTAAGGGGTATCAATAGGGACACATGGCAACCTCAAGGACATTACCGGGAAAAAAAATCTCAAAATAAAAATACTACCCCAACAAAAAATTTCTCGAACCCCCAAGTTCCATACCCTCAAATCCATTAATTTTTTTATATAAGTATTTCGGCCCCCCGATGAAAATTCCTAGCTCCGGCCGTGGTTGAAGCTTGAAGCTTGAAGCTTTAGGGGAGATGAGGCAGGACATGCATGTAGCCTCTTTTTAATAATAATCTCACCTTGGTTTCTGGCATTTGGGTAGTGGTGGTTATTGAACAAAATGTTCGTGAACTACTCGAGCTCGGCTCGTTAAATGCTCGAGTATCGTTCGTTTATTTAGTAAAAAAGCCGAGCATGAACACCATTTTCTAGCTTGTTTATGAAAGTATGACTCTTTTTAATTTTAGAAAAATAGTTCTTGGGGGCCATACATCGAATCTCAAGATCTGACTAAGATTCTAATTGATTTTATTTAATGAATGATAAAATAACAATCACCTTTGTAACTTTGATATTGTTAAGTCAAATCCATGATAGAAGAATGTCTGCAAAACTTTGCAAGCGTAAGTAAAGTCTCTTTCGTAATTCACACGAACCTTCTTTTCCTTTAAAGCTTTCTCTAATAGAAGCTAATGACTCTTCTAATTCAAGCTTTATGATCTTTTGTTCTTTTTTTGAATCGCAAGATCCGTTCTTGATTTAACAAGATTGGTTCTGCTTGTAGAACCCCATATCTCACTTTCATAGCCTGTGAATAGTGTTGTGAATAGTGCTATGAATAGTGACCATGTAATGAAATTTTGCGAAGTTAGAGATAAAAAGTCCTGGTAATGGTTGTTTATAGGATAACTAAGCTTATGTAATTTTATGAGATTTTATTCATATGTTTAGAATGGTTTCCCAGGCAATGAAAAAGTTTACAAGAAACCGGATTTATCAGGTTTTGCCTAGAACTGGAAAATCAGATTTTGAGTTATACGGAATTGGATTTTCTAAGTATTTTTATTGGATTCAAATGGGGGGTACTTCCTTATTTTAATTTAAAACTTAAAACATTAACTTAAATGTTTTAAAGTAAAATAAGTTTAAGAGTAAGAAGAAGAAGGGAAAGAAGGACAAAGCATTGTTCAAAAATGAAAAACAGGGGAAAAACAAGCAAAACCAGTCGACAGATTTTGCTACCGGTCGATCGATCCTCATTACCGATCAACCGAATCCTCGAAAATTTGTATGAGTGTTTTTAATAAAGAGAGAATTTTTGACCAGTCGACCGATCATGTTGTTTTTGCTTGAACCGACCCCTTTGAGATATTTTAAGGGTGTACGGGTCTTTGGCTTCACTCCTTTAGTCTATAAACGCCCACATTTCGTGGCTTAGGGTTCCAAGAACCCTAAGAAGAAGTTTTTGGGAGAAAGTTTGAGAGAAAAGAGGGAGAAGAGCTAGGGTTTTCAAGTGTTGAGCTAGGGTAAAAGGTGAAGTCTGGGTTTTCGCTTTTCGAGTTTTCTTAAGCTTGGAATTGATTCCATAAGCTTTCTCAAAGCTTTTTCTAGCTTCAAAGGTGTTCATTTTGAAAGGTAGATACTTTCTACTATTTAACCTTATTTTAATTTTTTAAGAAAACTATACTCTAAGTATGTTCTTGGTTTATTGGATGATGAAATTCTAAGTGTTTGTAAACTATCATTTCATTGAGATTTCTATGATGTATGATCTTGTATGAATATACCTAAATATTTTAAGTCTTCTATGTGTATCATGATGCTCACAAGAGTTATGTTTTGAGTTTATGATGATGCTCACAAGTCTCACATGTACACATGTCTCGTATGAACAAGATTTCTCATAAGTAGAAGATTTCAAAGCTCATAAGAAATGTTTTAAGGAAATGCACAAGAACTCATCAGTGATTATGCCAAACTTTGGGTTGGTTTCTAAGATCAGTTACTCATGCTCATAAGGATCTCAATGTCTACGATCTCATAAGTCTTTAAGGATCCCACATGCTTTATGCTCTAAGGATCTCACATGCTCTATGGATCTCATAAGAACTCATAAGTGCTCCATGCTCATAAGAACTCATAAGACATACTTATAAGCTATTGATTCTCGCAAGACCTCATGAGATGATGTTTTTACACAAAAGCTCATAAGGTGAATTTTGGAAAATATGCACATTTGTTTTATGCTCTAAGCTCTACGATTTCTATAACTGTATGCATGATCTTGTTATCACATTATTGGCTAGTGGTTGGTACCCGCTGAGTGTTTCAATACTCAACTGTACATTTTGATGTCGACAGGTGCACGGGTTCCTTTCGACATCTGTGGTTCGGATCCTTGGATAGAGGAATACTACGAGCCTAAGCCTACTATAGATCATCATCAGGATGATGGAGTACCAGATAGACGGCCTGATCTAGATTTTTGCTGAGAGCGAGGGAGCGTATACTTATATTTTGATAGTTTTGAGAGTGAGACTAGTCCACTTCATACTTAATGTTTACTATGTTCAGTAGGTTTAAACTTGAACCTAATGATAGGAGTATGTTATTTTGAATTGCTTCCGCTTTGTTTTAGTTATATGTATAACTTGTGTGCTCTGACAGGATGTTAAGTGTGCCTCATGTGTCATACATGATAGTTTGACACGGCTGTCACGAGCTAAAGTATCCGTAACTCGTAGGAGGTATTTTGGGTCGCGACACTACTTTTGCTCAAGAGAAAAACTAGAACCAAGAGAGAAAGGGAATGGATGACCGTACACTTCCACAAGCGGAGAGAGGGGGGCGTGTGCTTGAGGAGAGAGGGAGAGAAAACGTTGGATTGGAGATGTTCTCCAAGGGGTGGGCGTCCACCCTTATATAGAGATCTCTTGGATTGCATTCTTGCAATCCAAGACTTTTAATCCTTATCCTAATCAAATTAGAATTCCCTCAAAAGTTTCTTTAATGATCCTAATTAATTAGGAATTATCTTAAAAAAAAACTAACCTTATCCATTAGTAACGAACTAATCTTATCCTTATCCAATAAAGAATCATTGATTAGTAACATACTAATGAAATCTCAATTAAATAGGGAATCTTTATTAGTAACTAACTAATCTTATCCTTATCCAATAAAGAATTATTAATTAGTAACTAACTAATTAAAGATTAGGCTCCACATTGAAGTGGGTGTCCCACCCTAGGTAGGCCCCACTTCCATACGCCTCTATAAGGAGTTCCAAACCCCTTAGGTCATCTTTTGATCTTTATCAAAATTCTCAATGAGTCCTACCCATTTGGTTTATCACATCCTATCCTATAAGAGCTTCATTATGCCATATAGTGATTTATTTAGAGAAAATAATTAATTTAATTAATAATTAAATTAAAAGCTTTAAGAAGGTCCTAGTGTGTGGGATCTAAAGGGATCTCTTATTTCCAGTTGAGTGCTTAACCTTTTTGGTTAAAGCATTGTTACTAGGAAACCATTTCCTATAACTCTATTAGGATCATAGAATTTTATCTATGTCTCTAGACTTCTACTAATCACAATAATATCCATAACACAATGTGACTAACCCTCAGAAATTAGAGAATTACTTGCAAGTATTTCTATTACAAGATTTGTTTACAGATGCGTCCTTCCACTTCCAATATTGTTATAAGCTTATGGGACAATATCTTATACTGTTTTTAATCTCTAACTTATATTGAGAACCATTTCTCTTTGATTCTTTTAGTCAAACTTGGACTTTCAAAACTATTTTAGAAATTCTTTAAAAGAAATAATAATAATTACATCTCTTTTATATAGAAAATAAACTTTTCGATAAAATCATTTCATCGATAAATACCAGCGCTGGGTTTTTTAAGTCTGGTTTTAACAAGTATCAACTCAATATAAATTACTCTAAAAGAGTAGTGGAATCCTTGTTGAGTATACACACACTTCTTCTAATATAGCGTACATAACCCAACGAGCCCGTTTTCAGTCTGGTGTGTTGGACATTGACGATTGGTAACATCAAAGCTATATAGGCAAATACTAGAGAAGATGTCGAACTCTCAAGTTAAGGAAAATCTGTCAAATGGACTACCCTAAATATATAAACAGAATATTTCTAAGGGTATCCACTGAGCGATCCAGTTTCAATACTTCTTACTTATATCCACATCTTAATCAAGAGACCCTTCTCTTAGTGATTGAGATCCATCACTCCATATATGAAACTAACAATGTGTAAGTTAGTAGAATTACATTGTCCAGATGTATCCTAAATAACTTAAAACAATTCTAGGTCTACAAGGAACCGGAAAATCATATCTCCTCAGCAATTAGTTAATAATTAATTGAATGGGTTTCCTACAATGTTACATAAGGGACAAAGTAATCTCATCTAATGAGATACTTTTAATATGTTACCCTATGCAGAAGACAATGTGTGAATGTAAAATATGCTTTTAGTGATTAAGACCTCGTTTGGCATGTCTATTTATAACTCTATTTATCAAGAGTGACTAGTCTAAGTTCAGAGCCTATTTGACTAATTTAATAAGCCCTAGGGGTGTCTTAACACCTAGTGCCCTAAAACCGTCTGGTTTGGGAGTCATTGGCCTAACACTTGCTACATGGGTTGTCTAGAAAGCTTAATGAACTTATACTCTGCACAGTCCACTCATTCAATAAAAACAAAGGAAAGTGTCAAGAAAAAGCCTTGGGTCAGTAATTAAATTGATGGGAAATCTGATAACAGAATGGGTGATAGAGCATTTGTTGAAAGAAAATATTGAGATCACATATTCAATTGATAGTCACACTACACATCAAATAAAACAAATGACAAATATTTAAATAAGCATAAATGTTCAGAATTGTGTAAGATTGTGTGAAATTGAGAATGTGGAGAGTCAAGAATAAAGTCGGTTAATAATGAGAGAATTATGATATGTGCATCATGATATTTTTACTAGTGCATCTCATACTTGAGCATAGGTGCAGAGTTGCAGGGGAATACTGATGTTTGTGGGTATCGTCATTGGTAAACCCTCACGAGACTTCACTCGTCCACTAAGGCCACCTAGGGGTTTAAAAGACTTGTTGTATATGCCAAATGCAACCGGGGATCCCACGAAAGAGGATGTAGTTTAGCTTAGCTTAGTTTTATTTTTATTGCTCGAGGACTAGCAATATGTAAGTTTGGGGTTGTGATCGGTGCTAATTGTTACACATTTCCTCACTTGGGTGTATTTATTGTTTTCAGGTTCATGCGAGGAAAATAAGACAAAATTGATCATTTACAAGCTTTGAAGTCTTTTGAGAATTGCTATTAAACAAGGAGCTGATCTAAAGAGAAGTTAGAAATGCAAAACGATCCTTGTTCGGTGTTCGGTGTTCAGTTTTCGGGGCATAACTCCTTAACCATAGCTCCGATTTAGGCCTATAATCTATCAAAACGACCGGCTCGAAAAGCTCCACAACTTCCATCAAGAAAGTTTGGACAAATTCTGTAACCACCGATCGTTTGTCTACAAATTTTTCGTACTCCGTACCCATAACTAAACTGGAACTTTGTACATAATGGAAATGGAGTGCATTGCAGACAAAGGTATCGGGAAGAAGATACCCACATGTTAAGGAGCAGAAAAAGCAAGGGAAGGTCTCTGACTTGACGGAACAGCCAAGGCAACAGCACGCTACTAAACCTCCTCCTCCTCGGGCTCCTAAAGCTGTTGACGAAGATTTGTATAAAATTCCTCCTGAGCTCCTCCACACAAACCCCAAGCGGGTGGGCCTACTCTACCATTATCCTTTCATTTATTTTTATTTTTATTTTTACTTAAAAGTTTGTATTTATTTATTTATTTATACATGTATGTGACACTTTCTTGTTTTTAAAAACTTTTGCAGAAGAAAATGCCGGGCTTCTTTTCAAGATGCTTGGAACCAACTTGCGTTGTGTGAAATCGGAGAAGAAGAAGCTCTTCGATCTTCTAATAGTATTACATATATATATATATAGAAATATTTATGATGTACTTGTGTTACACTGGTAGTCGGTAGTTTGATGAGATATTGTATCCCAAGAAGATAGTATTGAGAATGAAAAGAATCTTGTTAATCTTTAGCACTTGCATTTTTCTTTTGTGTTAGCTTAGGCATCGGAGCTTTTGTAACTCACAGGCGATTGGATCCCTCCACTGAAGGCCACTATTCATGCAAGAGACGGGTGTCTTTAGCACTTGCACTTAAGGGTGTGTTGCTTAGCACTTGCATTTTTGTAAAGGGGGTGAAAGAAAAAAGAAGAAACTTAAATTTTTTTTTCAAAATAAACCTTTGGAGAAAGTTTTTGAGGAAAATTTATCCTTTTATTGAGAAAGTGCGTGAATAAAGTGCCACCAAATGCAAGGAAAAATATAAGAAAATTCAATTCTTTTTTTGAACTTTCTCGTCAAATAGACATACCCTAATTGCTAGCACCTTTCTTCTCCATGTTGCACTCGCACTAGATGGGGGTAATAAATTAAGAAAAAAAACAAAGACTCTCGGTGGGTTTGTCAACACATGGGGAGAGTGGGGTCATCTCACTCGCCTTTTTCTATTTTTGACTTTTTCATCAATTGGGTAAAAGGTCTTTTGTGGTTATTTTGAATCTTAGACGATGGATGTTGGAAGTTAGGGTAGGGTAGGGTAGGGTAGGGAACAGTTAAAGGCATGTAAAAGTGTCTTTGATGCTAAAATTATGGGCTCATCTCATTGTTTCCTCTTTAATGAGTCCCAAATCCCAATTACCAAGACTCCAAAGCACACAGATGCTTCTTTTTAATAAAATTTCAAGGGGTCCTCAACCAGTTAACCTTATCCCCTGTCCGATTCTCTAGAAAATAGAGCGTGAAAAAGAAATTTTAATTTATTTAGAATTTAGTGACAAAGAACCCCAGAGTGTGTAGCCCAGCGGTCACCTGGACGAAACCGTCAACCCGGAGCCTGGCTCTCCTCAAGCCTGGCTCTCCTCACTAATGGTTGCATGGGATGGGGGTATTCCTCATATAGCTTGTGAGATTAGTTTGATTCCTGACTCCTCTCACTAACGGTTGCGTGGGATGGGGATATTCCCTATGTAACTCGTGAGACTAGTCGATACTTTTGAGGGGAAATTCATGGTTATCAAAAAAAAAAAAAAAAAATTTGGTGCAGAGTAAACACAACTTGGTCACTAAATCCAATCCCGCGCAACACACATAGACCAACAAAAGACCAACACATCTTATCGAAAAGATTCTTGGTGAGAGGAGGGAAGCCTCATGTGGTCCCAAGGCTAGGAAATGGGATTTTATTTTCTTACTTCTCAAAGCAACATTCAATCAATTTCACACAGAACACCATCACCTCACCGTGATCGATCCTATAATTAGTCAACAATCCCAAAATAGAATCTATGTTTGCCAAATTATCAGCAATTTAAGCCCAAAAACCATCAAATTAAAGCGGGAGAATAGTAGAATCAAAGATAACGTTAACGATCAAAATATAAAAGAGAAAAAGGAAGAAAGAATCAAAGAAATGATTCGTGTTTGCTTTTATCCTCTCTGTGTTTTTTTTTAGTTAGGATTCGAGAGAATTGGGAACTTTTTCTCTGTTTTAGAGAGATGAATGAAAAAGGGTTCTCCTCGTTTTCTCTCTCTCTATTCAGTACGTACGAATACGGGTTCTACTATTATTATCAGAAATAATTAAATAAAATCAGCGACACAGGCTGGGTTGTACTATTATCCATCCATAAAGCAGAGTCACTGTAGTGGCTCAAATAAGGGTGTCAACAGATGCGGACCCTACTCAAAAGTTACAAAATACAACCCAAATACATCCCATTGACACTTCTACTCAAAAAGAGGAGAAATTTTTAAATGACAGAAATCTAAAGCATTTTTAGTTGAAGACACTTCCAAACTCTCATTATGAGTGGACATTTTGTTACTTTCCTTGTGACTTTTAGAACCGGTTAAATAATAACTTTCTAAGCAAAATAATCACATCCAAGCTCTGATAGCCAATATTAATAGTTTTCGTCCTCAATTTCAGAGCTTAATCTTTCGGTTTGTAAAACGTGGGATCAACAATGAGGCCCACGGGCAAGCATAAAAAGCTCTAAATTTAAGTTTTAACCTTCCTCCTAAGGTGGTAAGGGCATCACCATCTTGGCCCTCTAATGCTCTTTTCTCATGAATGAATTGATGATTTCAAAATAGTACGAATACGGGCATCGGAGCTTTTGTAACTCACAGGCGATTGGATCCCTCCACTGAAGGCCACTATTCATGCAAGAGACGGGTGTCTTTAGCACTTGCACTTAAGGGTGCGTTGCTTAGCACTTGCATTTTTGTAAAGTGGGTGAAAGAAAAGAGAATAAAATTAAATTTTTTTCCCAAATAAACTTTGAAGAAAGTTTTTGAAAGAAAATTTGTCATTATTAAAAAAATGCTTGAATAAAGTGTCACCAAATGCAAGGAAAAAAAAAGAAAATTCAATTCTTTTTTTAACTTTCTCGTCCAATAGACATACCCTAATTGCTAGCACCTTTCTTCTCCTTGTTGCACTCGCTCTAGATGGGGGTAATAAATTAAGAAAAAAAACAAAGACTTTCAGTGGGTTTGTCAACCCATGGGGAGAGTGGGGTCATCTCACTTGCCTTTTTCTATTTTTGGCTTTTTTCATCGATTGGGTAAAAGGTCTTTTGTGGTTATTTTGAATCTTAGACGATGGATGTTGGAAGTTAGGGTAGGGAACAGTTAAAGGCATGTAAAAGTGTCTTTGATGCTAAAATTATGGGCTCATCTCATTGTTTCCTCTTTAATGAGTCCCAAATCCCAATTACCAAGACTCCAAAGCACACAGATGCTTCTTTTTTAATAAAATTTCAAGGGTCCTCAACCAGTTAACCTTTTCCCCTGTCCGGTTCTCTAGAAAATAGAGCGTGAAAAAGAAATTTTAATTTATTCAGAATTTAGTGACAAAAGAACCCCCCCAGTGTGTAGCCCAGTGGTCACCTGGACGAAACCGTCAACCCGGAGGTCTCGAGTTCGATTCCTAGCTCCCCTCACTAGTGGTTGCATGGGATGGGGGTATTCCCTATGTAGAACGTGAGATTAGTTTGATTCCTGACTCCCCTCACTAATGATTGCGTGGGATGGAGATATTCCCTATGTAGCTTGTGGGACTAGTCGATACTTTCAAGGGGATATCCATGTTTATCCAAAAAAAAAATTTTGGTAAACAGTAAACACAACTAGTCACTAAATCCAAACCTGTGCACACACACATTGACCAACAAAAGACTGCCAACACATCTTATCGAAACACATCTTATCGAAAAGACTCTTGGTGAGAGGAGGGAGCCCCATGTGGTCCCAAGGCTGGGAAATGGGATTTTATTTTCTTTCTAAAAAATTTAGATTTAGGAAGAAAATTTTTTAAAAAATGTGTAACTTCTATGTATTGCTCCAAATTCAAACTATCACCGCCAATTTTATTGTTGCCACATCCATGTAACCACCACCGTTGCTGCTATCACTACCTCTATTACCAACAGCCCCATAACCACCTCCATCTCCACCTACCATCCCCGCAACAAATGTTGTTGCCACAACTGCTATCATCATGGCCACTTTTTTTCTCTGCAACTAAGTAAAGGTGTAAAAATTACTGTATTTTTTTTGTGTTCTAATTTTATTTTTGAGCAGTATAGGCGGACCCATGGATCCCATTTGATAACCTAAGCTTCCACCTATTGATGGATGCCCCCTCTCTTCAATGCTCACCAACTACTTTAGTGAGCATTTAAGTGGGGGGCATCCATCAATAAGTGGATGCCTTAAGTTATCAAATGGGATCAGTCCGTTAACTATTTTCTTTTTTTTATTTTAGTAAAGATCTGTTTTAGTCTCCCAAGTCCCAACCACTATTATTATTTTTTTTGAGCATTAAATGTTATTGAGTTCGCTACCAAGTTTGATGTTAGGAAAATAATCCCCCAATGGCAGGGTGCCACGAGGAGGGCATGTCGTCCCCCCTTTTTCTCACCAAGTGCCCCATTTTTAATTCGTTTTAATTGTGGTTAAAATTCATTTACCGTTATTCGTATTTTTAACCTTGGTTTTCTTAAACAAAATTGTGACCTCTTTTTGATACAGTGAGGCTGGGGATTAATCCGTACGTAGGGTCTTTTAATAATTACCTCACTTTGGTTTCTGGCGTTTGGGTATTCTCCCTCTTTTTCCTGACTTTAGAAATAACCTTGGCTTTTTCACAATTCAGAAATCCATCCCCAACATTCCAAATTTTAAAAATTGACTTGGTTGCACTTTGCATCATCGTAAAGAGCTTAAAGAGAATGTTTGGTAGTTAACAAAAAGAATATTTGCTCTCGAAATACGGTTAGGCCACAACCCCGATTAGCATTGGTTAGTGGATTAGAGCATCGAGCAATGGAAGCTAGGCTTAAACGGTGGGCATATCAATCTCTATACTTGATAATAGATCAACAATCTTATGAAAAGTACACACATTGCCACTGACACAAGCAGTCAATGTTGCCCGTTAGCAATTATACCTTCTCTTTGTGCATCCTATTGTTAGCTACATAGTCCCCTAACTCTTGATTAGGATCAATGATTGTGCGAGGGAACACATCCCTCACCCGGAATTCAAATAGTCGCAAGATTTTTTTTCCCAGAAGATGCAATTAGTGAACATTTACTTTTTTTCACTTGGATGGATAACCCGGATGCATACCTCTAGAAGTAGCTGTGGCAATGGGCCGGGTTTAGGCTTTGAAAATTATTTGTAACTGCGATTTTCTGATATAGACGTTCCTCAATAATAATATGATCATAAGCTTAGCCCTATTAGCTGTGAATATATGAGAGGAAGAAAAGGGGGTGAATTTGGTGAGAAGAGAGACATTACCGGTTGTATGGTTTGGCACCACTGAATTGATCAACCAAGTAGAAGAGGAAGTGATCTTATTTTGTTCAAGATAAGTGAAAAATAGGGAAGGGGTGCTCAAAAGGTTTTAGAGCCCATGCGAAGGGTTCTTGTCCTTTAAATGCCCTCAAAAAAATTTCTCATTTAAATAAGAAAGAACATGAAACCCTAGAATGCATAGAATGCTCAATCTTCAACCACCACCACCAGCCGCCACCAATGCTCTCGCCATCGCCTACTTCACCGCCACTACCACTCTCCTCACATTTTTTTTTTCAATCAAATAAAGGTACGGGAAAATGATTAAAGCTTATAGGGAAGGGAATCAGAAAGACTAAACTGGGAGTGTAGTTACGGTAGGTAGATAGTTTTGTGAGGAAACTCTTTTTCGCTGGTTCCGTCTTAAAGCAAGCTCTTTAAAATGAAAGCGGGAAACTCTCGATAGTACATACAATTGAGAGTTGGACCGTTGGATTCAAAATCCAATGGCACCCAGTCCGGACATGCTTTAAATGATGGCCCACGTAATACTTGACACCATTGGATTTTGAATTCAACGGTCCAGCTCTCTGTGGTACCTACTATCAAAAGTTTTTAATCACTTCCACAAATGTGCATAATTCTTTTTTCTTGTCAATGTTTTTTCTTGGCGAAGTTCTGTCTTAGTCACCCAACTTCGATTATCTTTTACTAATATATTAAAAGTTTATTTAATCCATATGAATTGAAAATATTAAATGAATTTTCATTAATTCTAAATTTGTCATTTCCTCACCTAGGTTCAAAACATTAATGAATTAACTTAATTTTAAAATTGTCCTTTACATAAATGAATGCAAAATGTTGACTAATTTTACTTAATTCTAAAACTATCCTGTACTCATATACAAAGACAATGGTATTTAAAAGGTTGATTGAATTTTACCTTTATTCTAAAACTACTCATTTGCTAATATATAAAGAGAATGATTTTTGAAATATAACTTAATTCCAAAATTATCTTTTATTAATTTTAACTTTTATTATTAATATAAGGAAATTTTTTTACCAAAAAAATAAAACGGATTTAAAAAGTTGATTGAAATTTAATATAGTTCTAAAGCTGTCTTTTTAAAATATATAAAGCAATGTTTTCATAAACAGACCGGTCGTCGAACTGGCCAAGTGACCGGTTCCCGATTCGATCGGTCCAGTTGGATCAAGACCTTTTATTATTAATTTTTTTTAATTTATTTTTTTTGGCCAGAACGTCTCTATAAATATTTTGTTCTTAAAATGCACTTAAAAGTCAAGTTTCTATGCCCAAAATGCCCTAAAAAAAAATTATAGTGAAAATGTCTTAAATATTTTTAAATTTCCAAAATGCCTTGAAATCAAATTTTTATATAAAAAATGCCCTTAAATAAAAAATTCATACCCAAAATGCCCTTCACAAATTTTTTAAACTAAAATGCTCCTCAAATTTGCTCATATTTTATGTTTTTTTATTTCTAAAATGTCCCTTAAGTTTATATATCCAAAATGTCTCAATTGTTTCTATATCCAAAATGCCCGTAATGGTTTTTAGTTCTCAAAATATTTCTACGTCATGTTTCTATACCCAGTGTATCTCCCACAATTTTTGTACCCAAAATATCTCTCAAGTTTATATTCCTAACATAATATTTAATTTTTTTCCCGAAATGCTCCTCACTAGAGTCCCTCTTCTCATCTCAGACTCTCTCCCCCCCTCCCCTCTCACATTCATCGGACATGCGGCCCACTAGTTTTTGCATTAAAGGTTATTGGCTTGGTGGATGCAAGTAACCTTCCTAAAAGCAACCAAAGTTTGAGATTAATGTTTGTTGAAGCCAGGGGCGGAGCCCGGGGGCATGGTCCCCCAAATTTTTTGTAATTCCTAATGATTAGGTATGAAGTGGTGGGCCTGTTTTAAAACTTTTAGAATACTTTTGTGCCCCCCCCCCCCCCCCGGCAAAAAAAAAAAAAATTATTGTCTTATATATGTAGTGGCCCCCCAATTTTCATATATATAGTAGGCCCTCCAATGGAATTTGGCTATGCCCTTTAGGTCGCCACATGTCCTCTTGACATACCTTAACTATGGTTAAAATTCACCACTCTTAGGGTTCGCCTACTTATCCTTGGTTTTTTTTTTTAAATATTAAAAAAAAAAAAAATTTTAGAAGGTGGTGAATTTTAGCTAGGGTTTGAAAAAATTGATATTTAAAAAAAAAAAAAAGGATAGGTGGGTGAATCTTAACCATAGTTAAAGGGTATCAATAGGGACACATGGCAACCTCAAGGACATTACCGGGAAAAAAAATCTCAAAATAAAAATACTACCCCAACAAGAAATTTCTTGAACCCCCAAGTTCTATACCCTCAAATTCATTAATTTTTTTATATGTGTATTTCAGCCCCCCGATGAAAAATTCCTTGCTCCGGCCGTGGTTGAAGCTTGAAGCTTTAGGGGAGATGAGGCAAGACATGCATGTGACCTCTTTTTAATAATAATCTCACCTTGGTTTCTGGCATTTGGGTTGGGGTGGTTATTGAACAAAATGTTCGTGAACTACTCAGGCTCGGCTCGTTAAATGCTCGAGTCATTTATTTAGTAAACAAGATGAGCATGAACACCATTTTCTAGCTCGTTTACGAAAGTATGACTATTTTTAATTTTAGAAAAACAGTTCTTGGGGGCCATACATCGAATCCCAAGATCTGATTAAGATTCTAATTGATTTTATTTAATTAAGGATAAAATAACAATCACTTTTGTGACTTTGATATTGTTAAGTCAAATCCACAATAAATGAATGCCTGCAAGACTTCGCAAGCGTAAGTAAAGTCTCCTTCACAATTCACACGAACCATTTTTTCCTTTAAAGTTTTCTCTAATGGAAACTAATGGCCATTCTAATTCAAGCTCTATGATCTTTTGTTCTTTTCTTGAATCGCAAGATCCGTTCTTGATTTAACAAGATTAGTTCTGCTTGTAGAACCTCGGATCTCACTTTCATAGCTTGTGAATAGTGCTATAAATAGTGATCATGTAATGAAATTTTGCGAATTTAGAGATAAAAAGTTTCGGTAATGATTGTTTATAGGATAACTAAGCTTATGAGATTTTATTCATACGTTTAGAATGGTTTCCCAGGCAATGGAAAAATTTACAACAAACCGGATTTATCGGGTTTTACCTAGAACTGAAAAATCAGATTTTGAGTTATATGGAATTGGATTTTCTAAGTATTTTGATTGGATTCAAAAGAGGGGGTACTTCCTTATTTTAATTTAAAACTTAAAACATTAACTTAAATGTTTTAAAGTAAAATAAGTTTAAGAGTAAGAAGAAGAATGGAAAGAATGACAAAGCATTGTCCAAAACAGAAAAACAAAGGAAAAAAGGCAAAACCGGTCGACCGATTTTGCTACCGGTCGACCGAATCCTTAAAAATTTGTATAGGTCTTTTTAATAGAGAGATGATTTTTGACCGGTCGACTAATCCTCTTTACCGGTCGACCGATCATGCTGTTTTTCCTTGAACCGACCCCTTTGAGATATTTTAAGGGTGTAAGGGTCTTTAGCCTCACCCCTTTGGTCTATAAAAGCCCACATTTCGTGGCTTAGGGTTCCAAGAACCCTAAGAAGAAGTTTTTGGGAGAAAGTTTGAGAGAAAAGAGGGAGAAGAGCTAGGGTTTTCAAGGGTTGTGCTAGGGTAAAAGGTGAAGTCCGGGTTTTCGCTTTTCGAGTTTTCTTAAGCTTGGAATTGATTCCATAAGCTTTCTCAAAGCTTTTTCTAGCTTCAAATGTATTCTTTTTGAAAAGTAGATACTTTCTACTATCTAACTTTATTTTACTTTTAAAAAAAAACTATATTCAAAGTATGTTCTTGGTTTATTGGATGATGAAATTCCAAGTGTTTGTAAACTATCATTTCACTGAAATTTCTATGATGTAATTTTGTATGAATATACCTAAATATTCTAAGTCTTCTATGCTTATCATGATGCTCACAAGAGCTATGTTTTGAGTCTATGATGATGCTCACAAGTCTCACATGTACACATGTCTCGTATGAACCGGATTTTTCATAAGTAGAAGATTTCAAATATCATAAGACATGTTTTAAGAAAACACACAAAAACTCATAAGTGATTATGCCAAACTTTGGGTTGGCTTCTAAGATCGGTTACTCATGCTCATAAAGATCTTAATGTCTACGATCTCATAAGTCTCTAAGGATCTCACATGCTCTATGAATCTCATAAGAACTTGTAAGTGCTCCAAGTTCATAAGAACTCATAAGACACACTCATAATCTATTGATTCTCGCAAGATCTCATAAGATCTCTTTTTTTTTTTTTCTACTTTTTCGTCAAATAGACATACCCTAATTGCTAGCACCTTTCTTCTCCTTGTTGCACTCGCCCTAGATGGGGGTAATAAATTAAGAAAAAAAAGCAAAGACTTTTAGTGGGTTTGTCTACACATGGGGAGAGTGGGGTCATCTCACTCGCCTTTTTCTATTTTTGGCTTTTTAATCGATTGGGTAAAAGGTCTTTTTGTGGTTATTTTAAATCTTGGACGATGGATGTTGGAAGTAGGGTAGGGTAGGGAACAGTTAAAGGCATGTAAAAGTGTCTGATGCTAAAATTATGGGCTCATCTCATTGTTTCCTCTTTAATGAGTTCCAAATTCCAATTACCAAGACTCCAAAGCACTCAAATGCTTCTTTTTTAATAAAATTTCAAGGGTCCTCAACCAGTTAACCTTATCCCCTGTCCGGTTCTCTAGAAATTAGAGCGTGAAAAAGGAAATTTTAATTTATTTAGAATTTTTGACAAAGAACTCCCCGAGTGTGTAGGCAGTGGTCACCTGCACGAGACCGTCAACCCGGAGGTCTCGAGTTCGATTCCTTGCTCCTCTCACTAATGATTGCATGGGCTGGGGGTATTCCTTATGTGGCTCGTGAGATTAGTTTGATTCCTGACTCCCCTCATTAACGGTTGCGTGGGATGGAGATATTCTCTACGTAGCTCATGGGACTAGTCGATACTTTCAAGGGGATATCCATGGTCATCAAAAAAAAAAAAAAAAAATTGGTACAGACTAAACACAAGGTCACTAAATCCAAACCCCCCCCCCCCCCCGTACACACACATGAAACAACAAAAGACACATCTTATCGAAAAGACTCTTGGTGAGAGGAGGGGGCTTTGGCTTGTCTCTGGCGAAGCTAGAAACCCCTCTCGGGGTTCCATACATTGTGCAACAGTTGGCCAAAAATGGGGAGAAGTCATTTCATTTTCTCCCCATTTTTTTGACTTCTCCCCATATGATATCTCTCCCCTTTATTCTCACACACTTACCACCACATGTCTTATTAAGGGTGGCGAAGTCAAAATCGTGGGTCCCATGATTTTGACTTCTCCCCCACTTGTCACCTATTCTATGGAACCCCAGATAAGCCCTTTCTGGCTTCGCCAGAGACAAGCCCAGGCCAGAGGAGGGAAGCCTCATGTGGTCCCAAGGCTAGGAAATGGGATTTTATTATCTTTCTAAAAAATTTAGATTTAGGAAGAAAATTAAAAAAACAAAATGTGTAACTTCTACGTATTGCTCCAAATTCAAACTATCGCCGCCAATTTTATTGTCGCCACATCCATGTAACCACCACCGTTGCTGCTACCACTACATCTATTACCACTGTACGGGATAAAATTCGTAAAAACTAATTAACGTTGGGGAACGAGCTAGCTTTTGTTGTTTTGTGCACGAAAGTGACACGTGGACATATGTTTGAGTCACGTGCTTAAAATAGAAGGATAAACATTGTCTGATGCATAGCGTTCACGTTGTATAAATTACGGCGTATCTGTGGTTTTGCGAACAACGTTTTCGTTGTGGTTTTGACAACGTATTCGTTGTCTTATACACAACGTAAACGTTGAATTCTCGACAACGTTTTCGTTGTTAAATGCACAACGAGTCCGTTGTAACTCTGATAAGGATGTCCAGGTCATATTTTAAGACATATACAACGTACCCAAACTCGAGTCAATAACGAGACCGACTCGCAGAAGGAAGTGATCAGGAGGCGATTGATTATTCTGACAAGTGGGCCGAAAGCACTGTCTTGGCATTTAATGCAGGTCACTTCTGTGTGCTGTCAGATCCAACCGACTGAATTAATATAGGCTTTCACGTGTGACGCAACAAGTGGAAGATTTTACTGACATATTTGGTAATGAGTGCAGGGCACGTGGTATGGGCATCTATGGTCATCTATGGCCATACCAAGGTTAACCTATAAATACCCCGAGAATTTCAGTGTTAAAGGGATCGAAACACTCACATATTTTTCAGTATTATTGTGCATCTTACTGTTCGTCATCTTCTCCATCTACTTACTTTATCATCGGAGTGTAGGTCAAGGTATCACACCCTTCAACTTCTACCTTCCACCAGTTAACCAAAGGTGAACAGTTGCAGCTGACGCGTGTCCTTTCCGGTATTTTACCTCCTTCAAAATTGGCGCCGTCTGTGGGAAATCATAAACGAACATCCCTTAGCTCTTTGTGATCATGACTGATCAAACTTCTATGCCCGGGCATGAGAATCAAACCCCTCAGGCCACCCCCTTCACACCTTCTGTCGTACAGACTTTCATTCCTGGGATCAGTCCATCGTCTGACCAGCCAGAGAGGACCATGCCCCCCCCCATTGAGCCTTCTGTCTCTGGTCGTATTTTGATGATGTTGCAAAGACAGCAGTCTGCTGGATCAGATCACCAGACACCAGCAGATGATGCAAGAAAGGCTTGATGCAATCGAGCATAGTAGGCTCGAAGTAGATGATGGGCCATCTAAGAGATCATCAGTGAGACGTCAGCTTGACTTCTCTTCTCCCCCATTAGCACCAGAGAACCGCAACACCAGGTTCTTGCTTCCTCCTGCTGAGAGGGAGGCAAGACAACCTCCAGTTCGTGCAGAGCAGAGAGTCTCTTCTGATCATATTGATTTGCAAGAAGAAGCAGGACGAGAAGATTCGAGAGGTGCTGCCGAAGAAGCGGTTGCTCAGAAGACTTGGATGACTTCCAAGGAGGTGGAGGCTATGATCAGCGCTCGTGTCAAGAGCATGAAAGGAGGAATCCCAGATCACTTTGCTCAGTCGGCAAAGGACAACGTCGAGAACTCTCCTTTCACAGATGTCATCAATCAGTCATACACTTCTTCCAAGTTTATGACTCCAATCTTCCCTATGTACACTGGGAAAACAAATCCGGAGGAGCACTTATTTGACTTCAAGCATGCGATGGCAGTTCGCAATCCAAATGATAATCTGTATTGCAAGGCCTTCCCCAATAGCCTGGCAGGAGCGGCATCAAGATGGTTTCGTAATCTGCCTCCTGGTTCAATCAGCAACTTCGTCGAGCTCAGGTCGGCTTTTATTGATCAATTCATTATCAATAAAAAGAAGAAAGCAGGTGCAGATACTCTCTTCTCTTTAAGGATGAAACCGGCGGAACCCTTGAGAGACTTCATTTCGTGCCTCACTGATGAAGTCCATAGCATCGATAAAGTCGATGAAGGGAGTTGTATTGCTGCTTTTAAGAATGTTATCCCCAGGCATTCTGAACTCTATAAATCTCTGGCTCTTGACTATCCGGTCAAGATGGACGAGATGATGGTTCATGCAACCAAGTACGGAAGATACGAAGATGATGTCTCCATTGTGCCGAAGCCAAGGACAAGAGGGGTGGACGTAATAGAGAAAGCATGCCGGTCGTCTAAGAGGAAGGAAAAGAGGCAGAGGTATGAGTCTTCATCATCTGAGGACTCACCACCTATGAAGCAGAAGGAGAAAATAGTGTATGTGACTCAGCGAGATCAGCCGGTTCGGCGCCCGTATGAAGGTAATTACAATCAATCCCAGCAGCAGGGTAGGACGGAGAAACGTCCTAACCCGAACTTTCAGCAGCAAGCGAGACAGTATTATTAGCCACGACAGGAACATCCACTGGTGCAGCAAGAGAGAGGTGTTCAGCCTAGCGAGAGGCGACCTTTTGTAGCTCGGGCAGACCCCATCCATTTTACTGCTAGCCCAACGACCATCATGAAGTCAATGGAGGGCCAAGCGTATTTCGAATGGCCTGCTAGAGCTGTACAAGATGTTACGTCGGGACCACGGGCACATAAGTATTGCCATTATCATAAATGTCATGGTCATCTTACAAACCGATGTCGCATCTTGAGGGAGTATTTGGAGAGACTGGTCCAGGAAGGGTACTTAGGAGAGTATCTCAGTTTTGATAACGGTAACACGATGCGCACCAGAGAACCGTTATCTCAATCCCGTACAAGAGAGCCTGACATAATCCAATCCTGAGAGGATGAGGGGGAGCCCCTTTTGGTCACCATCATGTCATTTACCGAGTGCGGCACCAGAGGAGGACGTAGAGAGAGACTCGGAGCCAAAGAAGAGAAGATTTCTCCACGAGCTGAGGTTGTCAGGTGCAGATGTCTGCAAGAATCTTGGGACAGGACTACTTTCGCTGATCATGATATGGCCCGGTATCGGCTCATTATGATGCTCTTGTTCTCACCATGAGAATAGGAGATTTCGACATCAAAAGGGTGCTCGTAGAGTCCGGAAGTGGGGCAGACATCCTGTTCTTCATAGCTTTCACTCAGATGAAGTTGGTCCGTCCGTTCTCATCTCTGCTCAGACCCCCGCTGTTTGGGGTTTGATGGCAGTTCATGAACCGTTTAGGCGATGTCTCTTACCTGTTGTGGCGTGACCCGTTGTCCTATAAACAGATTTTCCATTCTGGAGGCTCTACGCCTTACAACGCATCCTGGTAGGGTGAACCTATGAGATAAGGCGGTCCCTCCTGTACATCAGGTGTTTGAATATAGCCGACGCAGGATGGACCCCAGGATCAGAGGGGATCAATTGGCGCGCAGAAGGGATTTCCTCTTCCGTTGTACCCAAAT